>SNQJ01S0012642.1:9859-32313 GCA_010110895.2 Picea sitchensis
CCCATCAACATTTCTATAGACCCACCTTTCTAACCTGGACAACTTATGCTCCACCTTGAACTTTGCATTCAAAACCTTGACCAAATTCGGCCAAGCCCAAGTGAACCTTTGTTGCTCACCTCTAGGTACCTTACGATGGAGTCTTAATGCTCCACCTTGAGATGAACATTCCATTGACCCAATCTGATCAAGCTAGCCAAGTAATCCTTCATTTCTTACCTCCAAGCCCATTTACAATGGATTTCACTAAGCCTTTTATAGGATTCATTACATGCAATCCATGGACACAAAACCATGGGCTACCCAAAAGACATGGACCCAAAAATCCACATGCTTTGACCTTAAAGAAGGAAAGACTCTTTATGTGTGTGTGTGTGTGTATATATATATATATATATATATNTTATGAACCCAAAGAAAATAATCGGTACCTCCACAAGTTGTTCTTCCACACCGATTGGTTTCCACTCAACCTCAAATTTGAGGTGATTTCTTTCAGGAAGGTTTACAAAACCGTTGGTTTCCAATTGACATCAAACCAACATCTCTTCCACCAAAAAACATGAAACTTAGTCGGTGCCTTACATACAGATGGGGTAACACCTCTTTTCTTGCACGTAAACAGATCAAATGTACCTCCACGATCTTCACCTTACGACCTTCCTCTACTTGGCTTCGACTCGACTCCTTCAAATATTATGACAGACGTGACCTCGGTTCCCTTCACAAACTTTTGAACTATCACGTGGGACAACTCTGCTTCCTTTCTTAGCAGCAAGCAACACGTTTTACGCTTAGGAATTTCCTTACTTCTCTTCCTCTATGCATGTCAAACATGAGACTATCTCTAGTACTGGTCTTAGAGCATGAAACGACTAAAAAAATGAATTTGTTTCACATGTAATGAACCAATAACTAGATGGGCTCTCTTTCATGTCTTTCTCCTCAATTTCTTCTTGTGTACCTTTAGACTCGAATGGCGGATAGTGTTTTTTTTATCACTCCTCCTCTCTCCTTGACCAATTCTCTATGTCACAAACAGACTCAGCCCTTCCTTCACCAACTTGAATTTTATCCACCTTCGCTCTGATACCAATTGTTGGGATTTACAACTTGAAACAATAATTAAATGCAAGAAATATGACGATAGAGACAAAAAAATCACTCTGATAACACACAAGATTTACGTCTCTCATGGTAAAACCATGAAAAAGTGTCAAGGAAACATCCACGAGGTAAGGTATCAATGTCTCTATGATTCAATATAGGATTAAAATTAGGCTTGACCCCTAGCCCCTAATACATTTCTCGGGCTTCATAGATTTATATCTATCTTGGATCCATTTACATAGTTACAAGAACTACCATCCATTATATAAACTTCCACCAGTGTTGTAAAACAACACCACTAAATATTTACATAGGTAAATTTTAGTATTTACAATTTATTTTAATTTGTTGTCACAATTTAACAACAAACACATCTTAGTGAAACCCAATTTTAATTATGTGGGAATGGACCTGGACTCCCTCTTCTATGTATTTTGAGTCAATGCATTCCTACAAGAGACGTGAATAGTAATTGCATTATGCCCAAATGTTTGTGGTGATTTATTTCTTGAATTCTCTCTGGTTCTTGAATTGGGTTGTGTTGTTCCCTCTCTTGAATAGATTAGGTAGGAAATTTTCATTTCTAGATGCAAATTTTTGACCAGAGGGGTGTTGAGGAAAATGTATGGAACACCTACTCAATCATTTTCAGATCTTTCCTGGCTAGGACAAGATAGTTGGGAATGTCACCCAGGGTTTATAGCCTCAAAACATTCACTCAATCCACAAGTATTAATTACAAGGTTTAAGGTTGATTTTATGATTTGTATATGTTGCAATGTAAAAATAAAATTTAAACAAAGATACAAGAATGTATACAACTTTTACAATAAAGTAAACATGGAGACAAAAACGAAAGGAAGAACCAAGTCATGAAAACATATGTATGAGATAGAACAATAATCTGATTTTATTTCATTATGAGATACAAAAACTATATTTCTCTTTACAAACCCCTGTGAGGGTATGGACCAAAGTCAGATTTAGAAGTCTTCGATGGGTACCATACAAAAAGAATTTGACATTAAAATAAAACCGAAACTAATGATCTGGATCAACTTGCCACAAAATGTTGCCATTTGAATCTGCCAGATATTCTTTATCAGCCATGAAAATTAATTCACAAACAAACAAGAATACATAGACTATCAAGGGTAAATCAAACACCTTTAAAACAATTTGTTGAAATGTATGATTTAGTTTTGAATCCTGCTGCCTTCAATAATACCTTATTGTCATCAAGAGGATTAGGCTTTCAAGTAAACTCAGAAATGAATGAAAACTAAAACTATCTCACTAATTAAGTTGTCTATCTCCTTCTAGTCTCCCCTTATCTCTTCTTCTCATTGACCCTTTATTCTTTCTCAATAAGTTGAGGTAGTTCAATTTCTTTCTTTAGTTAAGTCAGATTAACTTAACTAATTAGTTTAGGGAAAAATAATTAATAATAATATATAAATAAGAGTCTAGTTAATAATTACTAAATAGGTGGGACCCCTTGTGACTCCCATCATTCTCTTACCAATCATCAAATATAAAATACAAAATTTATCATTTGGATCATATAACACCCTTGTAGCACCCATGGATATCATTTAGATCGAATATTTAAATATCAACAAAATCTAAGGACATATCTCAAGAAAACAATATATCCATCTTATCCACAAAAATATCCAAAATAAAGCTTGTTTTCCAAAATATGTTGAAAATTATTAAACATTGTCTTCATTGTTGAATATCATAAAAAAAAAAACATTTAAAATCCATATTTGTTGCTTTGCGAGGCATATTTCCTTTTCTCACTGCTGTATCCTCTTGACTTTTCTAGGGTAGCCTCTAGTTGAGTAGACCCCCAGGGTTGTATGGTGTTGATCACATGGGAGAAGACATCTTTTAGGTGGAGACGTGAAGACACAAAATTAGAAGACTCTATGAATGGACTAGAAGGGTAAGTCGTTACTTTTCCTTTGTCTTGCACAAGTTGTGGGATATCAGTTTTTAATCTTTTGCTGGATGCGAGGACTGTACTGGTGAAACATCAAGAGAAATTTGAGCATTGGGATTAACCGGTGGTGGTAAAGGTAATGACACAGTGGGCCAACCACAGTGGTGGGAGATAGGCTGGAGGAAAATTTATTTCCAGCCATCATTAGAGGGAACTTCGGGTTGCATTGACATATGTGGAGGAACATGAATCCCAGGAAAATTTTGAGGAGGTTGAAATGGGGGTGTGTTAGGTTGGGTATGAAATATACCATGGCCAACCAAATTGAAAAATCCATCTTGAAACAACTGGTTTAACTCTTGTGGATCAACATCGAAGTGAATAGAAAACTGAGGCCTTCTATGGCCTCACTGCCAGTTACCTCTTCCTATATTATTTCGGCCATTACTACCCCTGCTGAAAAAAACTCATCTTGTAGCAATATTTAACCAGTCATGAAAAGTTCTTAATAACCCATACAAGAAAATCTACTTAAATAAATCAAGAGTTGGCTCTATTATTTACTACATGATGCATGCAATCCATCCATAAATGTTTTTTTATTAATTGCCACACAAACAGGGAATTGATAGGGTCATTGGGAGTATGGAGGGTTTGTATTTATCGTAAAGTGATATCATGGAGGGGGAAATATTTATGAATACTGTTCAAGAAATCAATAAGACAATCGAATTGTGTATACAACCAACTCCCAAAATACCAATTATCACTTAACTTCCACATCACCCTTTTATTTTCCATACATACTGTTCTTTAAAAATGAGTAACAACAGAACAAGGAGTGAAAAATGCAATTGGGATAATGAGGGTATTGTATTTTTCATAAAATGGTATAATGGAAAGGACTCCCATGGATATTATTCTATTAATATATCAAACAATGTCATTTCCAACATCAAAATTTAAACTTTTTCATTGTTTCAAAATTGAAATTCAACACTCTATTTCCAAAATTCCAGAACTGATATTTCACTTCCAGGCTGTTTGTTTGCATCTATAATTTGCATTTCATAGGAATCATTTCATAATATTTTGTTTAATAAACATTCAACAATAGTAACATAGCTTGCGCGTAACAAGGTCGAGCAGACACAATGCCACAATAATCAAAATAACACACAACCAATAGTCGAGGAATGGACAGACTGTGGTTCCCGATATCAACACCAGTACATTAAAATCACTACAGGGTTCCACGAAATGGACAAAAAAGTGATCCCTTTATATAACATAATTCAAAATTGGAACTTCATATAACAACACTCCTAAAATCCCTTTGATTCTAGTTCACAAAACTCATTCAACACATATATAATTCATCCACAGAGGTATTCCCTTCGTACAAAATAAAACGCATAGTAGGTCGTATCCCTTAAAAAATGATTTTGCAATGTTGTCATTACCCCAATATCTCCACAGGACAGACTGTATTACCAGACAAATGAGTGGGCTTAAGATTATTTCCATTTTTTCACAACAAATAATCCACTAAACCCATGACCAAAAATGAGCACAAACAGTGCCTTTATCAAATTTTGGGTTGGACACCTCCACAATAATTTTCAATACACAAGGTTCAATGCATAACAGTGAAGGGTAATGCGGTGAGGGGGACGAGCTGACCAAATTGAGGGCTTATCCAAAAGGAGCATGAGAAGCTTAATACCTCTACAAAATTTCACATTTATATTCACAGAGTTATTACAAGGACACAGACACAATGGACATGAAGACTAACCACTTAAATAATAGGCTGAGTGTCCATTTAACCCACAGGTAAGGAGCAGTGATACACTTAGGAAAGAAACCCAAAACAAAAAACCAGAGGCAAGACAGGCCCAAGAGTCCCAATTGTATTCTTTCCCACAAGTAAAGCATGAATACCATATACAAGAAGAACATCCACACAAATTTTCAATGCTCATGGTTCAAATATAACGCCACAGAGACCAACACTTAACCACCAATCCATACACAGTAAAAAACTCCATACATTATAACTTTGGAAATTTACAGGATAACGAGCAAACTTCAAGAGCCAACTTTTTACTTAATTAAAGAGAAGAGCGAAATATTCATGGATGTAGCAGTACGAAACCCATACATGTGTAAAAATTGCTAAGGAGAAACAACCAAACTTGTATACCTCTTCCACAGTCGAACAAACCAGAGCAACAACAACCGACAAGAGAAAATTCAAAATGACCTGGGTGGCAGGCTCGAGGAGGGTTAGAGCGACATGCATTTACTGCACATCATATCTACATTCATCCATAGCTAACAAGGATGATTTTAAGGATGGAAATTTATTTTAAAATGTAGAAACGTTGGCGAATCTTACCAATTCTTTATATGCCAACTATAAAATGTTTGGCGATATTTTTGTAAAAACATTCAAATTTCTAAGGATTTTATATAGTTTGTATAATTTTTTGGTGATTTTTAAGGTAAAATAATTTTATCCTCTAGAATTTGGGCGAATAATTTTTAGAATAACGAATCATTTTTTGGAAAAAACCTTAGAAAAATAACCCATGAGCGAAATTTAGCCCCTAAAATCATCCCTGATAGCCAGTACGAGCAAGCTAACATACAACACATCAACCACTAACTCCAAATAGATTTAATGCAACACGAATACACCACCATTTCCCTAAGTCTCCAACTTAACAAATGCGCCAACCCTTGTCTAAAAACTCCAATGTGACATATATCAAATACTTGCTAGGGATACCATGTTTCAACCTTACTTCCACTTCAAACAATGTATGTAATCCTTGTAGCATGAAATCACCACATCACACATATAACTTAAACATGGATTTTAGGTCCTTCCTCAAAACACATGTAACATAATAATACTTGTGAGTGTTATATAAAAACAACAACATTCCCTTTTAAATCATATTGCCCATAACATCATTTGATTAATTATTTCGATAGAGACTTTAAATGCAAATAAACTATAGAGATCATCTCAGCCAACTCATAAGCACGTAAAGCATAAGTGTTGTCTCTTCGTCATAACCACACAAGTTACATAAGGGGTCCCACCTATTAGTATGTTATTAAATATAATTAAATAATAAGGCGTTTGCAACCATTTGCAAGAAGGTACCCTATGTTGTGCTTTTTGGGTGTCAACAAGGGGTTAGATCCCTCTCTCAATTCCCAAGTGACTACCTCCATCTTATTGATGTTTGGACAAGATAAGTTTACCATGGATTCTAATCGAAAAAGGAACAATGGTAATCTTATCATTAATTCATTTTTTTTGAATTGAGTGGCCTGGTTTCAATCTGCGTGCCTCCCTATGATGACTAGTTCATCTCAAGAAGGGGGAAGTCATTAAAGTGGACTGATAGAAGGACTAGTCACTGGAGGTGGTGCATGGTTGTAGAATTATGTGATATTTACTTGTGCGATCAATAAGAGGGGGAATTGTGCAGAGAGGGGTAGTTAGTTACACAAACATAATTTTCTTGGGGACTACTCCTGACTATTCATATGTGTGGAGAATAATATAAATGATTTTGTCTAATCATTCTATGTTTTGGCATTTTTGCCGGAATACGATGATATAACTCTCGGAGAAATTGCAAGTTTTTGTTGTTTAAATTTTATTTCTAAATGCATAAATGGACTTAGCATTCCGAAAAATCCATGGGGCACTCGGATTATAAATAATTAACCACTAAAATATGTAGATCCAACGATTTTTCACTGGATTTCGAGTAAAATTAAACAGATAATATAACCGAAAAAGCGCCAGAATGTAGAATGTTTAGACTATAGCAATATAAATACCTTATTAGGCCCTGCCGCCTACGACTATTAGTAATACGCTTGTCATTTTTCACTGAATTTGCACACACCTCTATGTATTTATTCCTCCATAGCTTAAAGCTTTAGCTCGCTGTTTCCAGAAACACTTTTTCCTCACATATGAAATGTTAACAACACATTTTGTTTATCAATTAGAGAATTTGAGGTCTTATTTGGCCTCATATTGAGACCATTTTAATTTTTGGTTAGATCTAAACTGAATATTTCCAATATAGTCTCTAGAGATGAACTAATGTTATCTATGAGTTAGCATTAGTTTTTTAACATTTTATGTTAGGATGTCATATTCTAAGTTTTTCGAACCATCTTAGAGTACACCGCATATGCACTGTCTTTGCTTCATCTCCACCTAGCATAAACTAGGGACACCTACTTTTCTTCATGCAAGATACCAACTACCACCAATCACCAAGTGTTTTCACAACAACTCGTTTCACCGTACAACCACTCTATTCACTTTACCACCCTAATGTGAATCCACAAGAAATATTGGCATTTGATTTAAGGAAACTTAATGGCCGATAGGTGAAGGAACCAATAAGGGGAAACTACCTAGGTAGTTAATGTTTCCCTTCCTTGCAGATGTTTAGTTAGCTTCAAAGTTTGTGGGAAGATGGATAGTTAGCTTCATAGCTTGTGGAAAAATAGGTGAGTGGTTAGTTCTCATGGGAAAAGAAAACATGTGCATAAACAAACACAAAATTAAAAGATACACACCTTGTAATTATTCATTCTCTAAAAGATAGGATCTCATGTCTATGACATGGAGATTTATAAACTCAATAAAGCACTCATAACCTTGAGTTGAACATATTTAATGAGTCTTAATGTAATGACAACAATGGGTATCAGTCTTGGCAGCTATTATAGTAGATGTTATGGTCCTACAAAGGTATGATTCTGCAAAAACCAGAGATATAGGCCTTTTATTTTGTAAATAAAGGTGGGTTCCTTCTTTAGTGGTCTGTTTAGCAATCCTCATGCCAAACACATCAAATTTCTCCTTCTCCTCTTGCCATTGTCTCCTCTTTTACTTTCTATGTAGCTAGTTTATCCTCGTAGATATCTCTCTACGTCCTTTGGAATGAGCTAGAATTCTAGAAATGACCTATTCTCCATGTCTTTCCTTTTATGTCTTCCACCTCTAGCTACCATCATGGTAAAAAAGAAGAAGAAGGAGACCTTTTCACTTTACAACTCCAAATTAATCCCCACAAATTTCAAATTTGGGATGAGGCCAACAAACATCAAACCTACGATGCAACTCTCTAAACTATGCCAAATCTAAAGTTGCATCGGGTATCTCATAGGAACACCTCCATGAAGCTTGACCTTGATGGACCTCTATATGCAATAACCATGGTCGTGGCTAGAAAAAAAATTCGAAAAGGAAAATTGACTTGGTAATATTATTTTAATTTTTTTAAATTATAGTAGAAAATCATGTTAAAAATGCTTTGTATCTATTAATTATGTCAATCATGTAGTTTTATTACTACCTTGGGAGACAATGTTGAGGATGGTTTCAAGCATTGATTAAGTGAAGCATTCTACTGACTTCGTGTTTACTTTGATGTACTTCTATTTAGCATATTATCATGCCAACCTTGCCTTGTGTGTTATTATATTGTAATCCTATTTTTCCTTAGCCACTGCTTCAGAGCTAGCCAATGCATCAATGTATCCTCTGCATAAAAGAAATCCACATTAAAAAAATCATGCTACTTGTAAAACATAGACTAAACAATATGCATGGGAAAGCATAGACTAAACTATATAAATTTAGATAGTTTGATTCCTTTTTCCTAAGCAATTGATTTTCTAGTGGATGGTGATAAGAGCACACTGTAAGTTATTTTTTTTTTCATTCATGTAACTCTTGTTAATTGTTGACCATGTTCATATTCAATATAATACATGGTCATTGCAAACTCCAAGCTATGAGTCAAGTTATGACCAAAGGCAAGTCATGTGGAAGAATCGAACCAAAGTTTCATGTGGCCTCTCTTTATTTCGATCGTAGCAAGCACAAGAAGTAAGGTTATTCCTAAGTTGAGTTACGTGATCAAGTGTAAAAACTGTGGAGAAATCAAACAAAAGTGGCTTGTGGCCGTTCTGGCCTTCAATCAATGGAAACAAACTCAATACGTAAGGTTGCATGGTGTAGATCAGTCACATAGTATATAGATGGTGATAAAAAATAAATCTTAGTATATATAAAGAACTCGAAGGATGCAATTACTATATATAAAGAACTCGAAGGACGCAATAGACTTAAAATAATGAAAAAATATTTTTTTTCTTTTATGTTCCATCGCTTCTTACTTGCCTATTTTTCCCATAAGCACACTTTTATACTTAATATATTTTTAACTTTTTTTTCTTCAGAAATATACATAAAGCATATACAAATTATCATAAATTTCCTCCCTATCTTTGCCTTTTCCTTTTATAGTTTCTTACATAAAAAAAAGTCTTTCCGCATTATTTAGTGTGGTTGTGTGTTCTGATACATGTCATTAAAATCCATCATAAAGAAACTTCACATTTTATGTAGGGACTTACATATATACATATATATGGAATCCTTAGTTGTTTTTAATTTTAGTGTTTCAGTTAAAGGAAATAATTGGCAGTGAATGTCGTTAAATTTAGTATCTTTTGTGCATAAGATCAATTTAGAAAAAAACATTGCAGAGGAACAAATAAACAAGAAGAAATATACATCAATTTGCACATGAAAAAAACTCACTTATTCTAAAACATTCTCATCCCTAAAGTTATAAATACTAGGCAGATGCAGAAATCTAGACGGCCCGTGGATGAAATTGCTACCGGGAATTTGTGAACCCTTACGTAGGAAGAAAGACGGTTTACCTTCCTTAGGAAGATAAGCTATATCCAACCCCTAAAGAAACTTTGCATGAAGTTTCAAAAAAATATTAGAAGTGTTATCGCATAGATTGTAGCTTGGGAAAAGCATAACCCAAACTACCGAAGTGTGACAATTATGGGAGTATTTACCCATTGTCACTTTAGATAAACACTCCCTTCACTTTAGTGATGATAAAAATCACCTCAAGGGGGGAATTGCAGGTAACCCTAGTGGGATTGAGATGGAAAGTGAATAGATATGAGAGGTGCCCCTAGAATTCAAGTTCAAATGTGGAGATAAATCTTGGAAGAGAGTCTCGTGATAGGGTAGTTGGCTGCCAAAGATGATGTACCTGCAATTTTTTTTTATCCATGCCCAAAACAAGACAATATATAGATATAGATGCTTCAAAACCAAAGGGGATTCAACAAGTAACCTTGCTATCCAAAATTGCAACAATATGGAAATGTATAGATAAAAAATAAATGAGAATAAGAGTTGTAAATTTAACCATCAAAAATCAAGTACAAGATGTTGGAAACAAAACTAACAATGACTAGTTAAACTTCTAATGATTGAAGAAAGATTTTAATGGTGATTAGGGGGATTTTATGTAGTGTTATAAAAACGTTTTGGAACAGCCTAATGGTTTTATCAAACAATTGCTACAACAGAAAATTCTATCCACCAAAATTAACAAGCAATCCACCCAAAAGATAACTAACAACTAGTACATTAATTATAGCAGCTTGCAAGTAAAATTTAGTGGTAGAATGGTGAGTAAACGAAGAGGTAAAGATGAGTTTGTTGCAGCCCTATTGGCTGGAGCATAAATTTATAACAACAATGAGAATCAATTGGCCAATCAAGACATCGCTAGGGCATAATAAATCTTATAGCATGTAGAATTAGATCCAACTCAAACAATTGCAATATCTCAAAAATTCACATATACCAATGCATGAATATAAAATCTCCAATGCAAGTAGATTAGTGCCTTATCAAATGGGTTATGGAGTCTCTTGTGTATGATCTAGGGTTTTTTACTTCTCTAGGTGTGTAATCCTTTTTACTTGCTAGAGAAAACCAACCTTAGCAAGGTAAATCTACAAGGGTGTAAGCCATTTCCCTCCTTGTAGCAACCTTTGCAAAATAGTTTTTTTTAATGACAACAAGATGGATCTTGATGGAGGTTTCATGCCCTTATACTCCTCCAAGGATATAGAAAAATTAACCTTGAAACAAGAAGAAACAACACACTTATGCATAAATTCCTTACCAATTTCAAGAGACAACATGAAAAAACCTTTCTTTATCAAGAATATTCCATCAAAATTGCAAAGAGACAAGAATCAAGAGATAATGCCTAGCTTCTTCCTCCAATAGAAAAGATAAAGAATCCACAAAGCATCAAGAGAGAGATAGAGCGATTTTCCCAAGTAAGGAGAAAATTTCAGCCGAAGAGTATGTAATTCTCAAGTGAGAGTTATGATAAAATGAAATGACAGTGACCTTTATTTATATGAGGTCACTTAAAAAAAATTGTCCACATAAGTTTGTCCACATTCTAATTTTAAGGAGGCCAACCTCATTAATTTCCAAATAAAAAATACATAAAGTAATTTCCCCTTTAGGGGTGACATCATTCCCTAGAAGGGTGATGCAAGCCTCCAAAGTGAGACATTTTTCCTCGTGAAGGAAGTTGTTGGGCATCCAAAGGACATTTAGTTATGTTTTTTATTTTATAGGTCCTTGAAAACATCACTATCAAACCATGAAACCCCATCAAAACCCTAGCCTCTATGTGATGTCTAGGGCATAGAAGGTGATGTTTTAGGCCTCTCAAAGGCGAATATTGAGGTGCAAGAGGTCACAACGTGATCATCTCATGGTGTCCGAGTGCCTCCAAAGACAACATTCATCCTCCCAAGTGTCCAATGAGAGGGGGCACATCATCCAACCTATGGACTTCATTCCCTTATGAAGGTCCAAGAAACATTGTGCCTCCATGAACAAGATTTCACTTGGAAATGCCTTGCAAAGACAAACAAGTACACCCTCCAAGGGTCCACTAGTCACAAGTTTCATGCCAAATAATCCATATTTAATAAAAAAACCACCCAAACTTGTGCATCAAATCCCCTCTTTTCAAAATAAGAAATTCTTAATGACCTTATACAACTTGCCGAATTTAATTATGTAACGATTGTCATGGTGCTCTATTGGGTAGATCGTTCCCCAAGTCAGGGAATGTTTCCCAAGAGGACCCTCTCTAAGTCATGTAAAAGAGTACGAGGTTGATGGGGGTGTGACTTTTGGGCATGGGGTTTCTTGACATACAAGGGCTCATATTGTGTCATTTATGGGTGCCTTTATATAGGGTGTGATGCATCCTCGTTTTCAGTGCAATCTTATTCCAATCCCTTTATTTTCCATTAATTGATTAAATTTTGAACATTGAGTACTATATGCAAGGGAAAATAAAGAGTAGCGCAATGCCACTTGAAGCTAGGAACGCATTGAGTGCCATGTGCAAGGAAAGTAAAAGACACTGCAAATACATTCCCTCAACAAGCAGGCCATTTAGTTATGTCTTTTATTTTATAGGTCCTTGAATTTTGGGGATAAGTATTTCATTTCTCTCAAGTTCTTAGGGCAAGCATCTGGAGGATAATTTATTTGGTCTTATCTTTTTCCAGCTACAAACATATGTGCCTTTATCCCCTTCTTTCCATGAAATGAGGTACAGTCTCTTCTTGGGTCAATATGCCCGAAAAACCAAAAGATGAGGAAATGAAAGGGAAGAAGTATGGAAAGTGATGAGTATGTGTAGAAATGGTACGATGAAACTTCAAGGAGACCTCCTAGTATAAACCCTTTTCTTGAGGGTGACCCACTTACTAGGAAAACATGTCAACCACTAAGGTGAAATAAGGAAAACAAAATAATTTCCAAGAAAATGTTTTCAAAGTCAAGAAAGGACCCTTTGCAACATGTTCAAATGCTTCAATTATTAAAATGACACTTACCCTGACATTGGACTTGTTACCTCATGAAACAAGACCTGTTCTCCTCTATGGGACAATATGGGTGTGGTGGATGCTACTACTGCCGATCAATGGTGATGTGTGGTAAGAGTAGGAGCTCTATCTGTTCATCTAGCTCTCGACACTCCATGTATGCAACTTGTGATCCTTGAGACATCATCTCCGTAGTTACCCCTAGGAATGGGGAGTTAACATTTGGCTCTTACTTGGGGACATGTTCTTGTCATAGAGTACATAATAACCTTTGCATATCCTATTAAGACCTATGCCTACACACACTTAAACAAACAAAACATTGTCACATCGTAGGTGGAACACTCACCCTTTCATTCATATGGTCAAAATTTTCAAAATTGAACTATGCATCAAAAAAGAAAAGTTTGCATTTTTAAAAAATTTCTAACTAACATGTGATATGATGAAACAAATGTAGTAATCAATTATAATTAAATGGAAATAAAACAATATGTAAATGAAATATGAATATGAGAATCTAGATAAATGCAACTAAGATACCATGAGCAAACAAAATGAAAATACAAGAAAGAAAAATGACCTACCTACTTACTTGGGGCTGAGGCCCTGAAGAAGTCAGGTTCTATTGATGTGGGGCTGAAGGATAGACCCATCAACTGGTAATGGTATCTTCCTCTCGTCCATGGTAGATAATTTATAAGTACCTTTCTCAGAATTCTTGTTGATGATGTAAGGGACAAGCCACTAAATTGCACTTTTCTTTTCGTACTTTGGCTTTCCCTTTCTCTTATTCCACATTAGTGTGAGGATTCCTTCATAAAAATCAAAATAAGGCAGATATTCAATGTAAGGTTGTGAAGGTGGTTCTACCTTGACCATGTATTTAATAGCCTTTTCTTTCTCTTCATCCTTATTGAGTATTTTGATAGACCCTGGATCCTTTCCTCGGTATTTTGAAAGATTCTCTTTTTATTCATCTATCTTTGGAAGAAAAGTGTCAATACAATCCTCTTGTGCAAAAGTAAAATATGAAGGATCATATTTAATAATGTGAGGTCCTATATCATATTTGTCATAATAATTGGGGCCATTCAGGTCAAGTACATGATTCTTCACAACACACTGATTGTATAGAATCTAAAATGTGCCATATCCCATAGGTATATATGCATGAGTAAGGTCAATACTGAGAGAACCCCCAAGGGTAGTTGACCAACTCCTTGATAAGAGCATGCCCCAAGAATATGGTACATTGATCACTATTATACTTGTGGGTATGCCAATATGAGGGAAAGCCTAAAGATACTCAATACAATCCTCTTGTGCAAAAATAAAATATGAAGGATCATATTTAATAATGTGAGGTACCATATCATATTTTTCATAATAATTGGGGCCATTCGGGTCAACTACATGATTCTTCACAACACACTGATTATATAGAATGTAAAATTCACCATATCCCATAGGTATATATGCATGAGTAAGGTCCATACTGAGAGAACCCCCAAGGGTAGCTGACCAACTCCTTGACAAGAGAATGCCCCAAGAATATGGTACATCAATCACTATTATACTCGTGGGTATGCCAATATGAGGGAAATCCTGAAGATACACCTCAACATATTCTATGAGACCATAGACCTTTACTTCCCTTGATTCAATGCCACAAAATTTTCCATAAGGGAAAGTTGTATTCAAACCTAGTTGCTTCATTACTTTTAGAGACATGACATTTTTCGAAGCTCTGGATTCCAACATACATTTATTCATACAGAAACCATTTATACCCAAAGAAATATAAAAATTAGGGTTGTCCTCTCCTTGTCTTCCATGATATATAGTATTTAGGATGACCAGAGGATCTCCTGCTTCATCTTGTACCCTTAATGCCTTCAAAACTTCTCTTCTTACAGAAAGAATATTACACACCTCTACCACAAGTACTGGCATATTCATATTTCCCATCATGTTGAGTACATCTATGTTCAGAAGAAGCTCTTTGATCCGGATTTATGAGTGGAACGAAGTGAAACCACATATTTATGATATTAACACAGAGACACAATGAGCCATAACAAAGATACAGTAAAACTTGGCTTATATTAAATAAGAAATATGCTGAAAAGTGTAAAATGCAGACTGAAAACAAGCTTGCTAGAATGGTGGAAGCTCATCTCTGAGAAGAGATGTGACAAGGATATTTTCCAGATATTCCACAGTTTGTGCCATTTTGTCATCGACATTTCGAATCTGAATCAGGATTCATCATCACGACTAATCGTAAAATATGAAAGCTTGTTGATCTACTCAATTAATAATTAAGATGCAAGACAATTTTCAGAAATTAAATATGTCAGCTATCATAAACCCTAATTTAAGACCTAAACAGAAACTAAAAAACAAAACATAATAATTAATAATCATAAGCATGGATATCATAACTAAATATTAATATAATAGTCTATACTTAATGAATACTAAGTATTATACATATGGTTAATAAGTTTTGATATATGTGTGTGTGTGTGTGTGTGTGTGTGTGTGCGTGTGTGACGACTACACTCATTTGCAAGAAGATGAGTACAATGAGGCTCTTAAGGCCTTTTTACAATAAACATGAATTCCAAAACCCTAGACATCCAAAAACCTAACCCTAGGAGATGAAGTGCCAAAAGTCATGTGGGTCCTGTTGGGGTAAGTTAGCACATCAACTTCCCGGGGTCGTAACTTTTGCATACAATCTTCGTTTAGGGTGCATGATAGCTCGTTGGAAATACATTTATGAGGATATTCATTTAGGGGGATCAATCAAATCCTTTGGCAATTATTGATATTATTTATGATGAAAAAAGTGTTGTTTAGGCCCTCAAAATGGCCCTGGAATTTCAAGAACCGAAAAACTGCTAAAAATAGTAAGTTGCCAAAAAATTGTTTTGATCCAGTTGGACAAGGTGGGTGGGCACTAAGATCCTCCTGGATCAATTCTACCCCATTAGGAAGAAATGGTCTCCATTTTGTTGAGTGCCCCCATCAGATGAGGAAATTTTTGCTGAATTTGGCCTCGAGTGAGCCACTAGACTTGGTGCAGGAGCTACCCTACTTTGACAACCCAATAAAGATGGATACTCTGCTGGCGAGTTCCCTTGACCTATGTTTCAATGATATGATGCATGTAATCAAGGTTGAGCTATGTTGGTGTCAATTTTTATGCTATCTCTGAGGTGTCCAATAATGGTTGAAAATAAGGTCGAACGAGGTCCACATTGAATACTGGGTGCAATCCAAGGAATGGGGGAAGGTTGAGCTCAAAAGAATTGTCACCCACAACCTTGGTGATGGTTTAGGGTATATAATGGAGTGTATGAATCTTCTTATGAGGCCCTGTAAGGTGTTATTTCTACAAGTGCAACCAAAATTTTTCTCCCACTTGGAATTGGTGTGGCACCTGGTGTTGATCATGGCACTACTAGTACTTGGCATTGGACTTCTGTAAAATATCCTGAACCTGTTGGCAGATGTACTAGATATGATCAATGAACTGGGTGGCTTTGTCAGCTCTAGTTGGATCATGCGACAAGTCTGCCTGTGTGGCTGCAAGGGGTAGTGCAACATCCATGGGACCCAATGGTCGAAATCCCCAACCCCACTTGAAAGAGGTTGTGGTCGGTTGACCTATGTATGGAACTGTTGTATTTTTGCTGAACATAGGGAAGACTCTGATCCCAGGTGCAGGGGTGCTTGGAATTTTACATGTGCAGGATGTGCATGATCATCCAGTTGGTGACCTCGGTTTGGCCATTTGTCTGGGGGTGGAAGGCAGTGGAATTGGTGAGCTTAGTGTCCAACAGTGACCAGAGGCTCAAAAAGAATGTGATGAGGAATCAACTGTCCTGATATAATATAATGGTTTATGGGATCCCAAAGTGTACCTAGACTCATTCAAAGAATAGCTTGGCAGTGGCCTCTGCTGTGATGCTCTTTTTGTAGGTGGCCATAATCGCCATCTTGGTAAAGTGATCAACAACCACAAAAACACAGTCATTTCCCCGCTTGGTGGATAGAAGGACCAACATGTAGTCCATTGAGATGGATTCCCAAGGCCTTTAAGGATTAGGAAAATGAGTGTACAGGCCTTATTTATTAATGGCCATTTTTTCAATAGCACAGGAAGTGTAGGACCAAATATACTTGATCGCATCTTTTTGAAGTTTTAGCCAGTAAAAATGTTGTTGTAACACTAGCACTATATTTTCTACATCGAATTTTCCTGCTACCTGACTGTAATGGGATTCCCAAATTAGATTTTCTCACTCACTTGATGGAACAAATAGATGGCCCAGATGGAACAACAACCTGTCCTGAATATTGAAATTGGTGACAACTATGTTTGTGCCAAACATCTGGTAGGTGTTGGTGAAGTCAGGATTTGTCTCATAGAGGTAGGGCCATCCAGAGGTCTCATGGCCACAATAATCGAGCACTGTGGTGAGTGTCGTGAATGGAGGTTGGATGAGGCAATAAACAAATCGGTTGGTAGTTCCTGTTTTATACTTGATGTTGAGGTGGAACTGCTACAAATATGTGAACCACTTTTGATGGCAGTCATTCTGCAATTTTCCTTTTGTCGGCATGAACTACAACGTCTTATGATCAGTTTGGATGACTGTCTCCTTCCCAAGAATGTAATTCCTCCACTAGCGGCATGCTTGCATAACAGAGTACGTTTCTTTTTCATAAGTAGGGTACTTACATACACCATATGATAGTGTCTCACTATGATAGGCCACAGGGTGGATGTGCTGAGTGATAACTACACCCACAACATAGTTTGAATCATCTATATCTATCTCAAAGGGATGTTGCAAGTTAGGTAATGAAAGAATTTGGGTGGAGCACAAGCGTTTCTTCAGATAATTGAATGCTTTCTATTGGGACAAGCCCCACACAATTTTTTCCTTACCACCACCTCTAGTTATTTGGCTAAGGGCCCATGAAATATGGGAGAATCAAAACATGAACCTTCAATAGAAATTGGCAAGGAATAAGAAGCTCTGAAGCTCAGTGAGCGTGGTTGGGGCTCGCTAGTCAAAGATGACCTGGATATTGGTTGAATCAACATGCACACCATGCGCAACAACAATGTAGCCTAGGTACTGGACCCTGTCCATGCTGAAGGAGCATTTTTCCAATTTGGCATATAGCTTGTGCTGCCACAAAGTGTGAAGAACCTGTTGAATATGCTGCAAGTGTTCTTCCCAAGTCTTGTTGTAGAAGAGGATGCCATCTAGATACACCACCAAAAAATAATTAGTGAAAGGACACAAGATATCATCCATCATCCTCATGAAATTTGTTGGGGCATTTTTCAAACCAAAGGGCATTACCACCATTCAAAAAGACCTTATTTTGACTTGAAGGAAGTTTTCCATACATCTGTCGGTTCTATTGGGACCTTGTGGTAGCCAAAATTCAAATCAATCTTACTGAAGTATTTGGCCCCCTTGAGCTAATCAAGGAGATCGTCGATTTAGGGAATTAGGTACCAGTTCTTGACTGTGATTTTATTTAGGGACCAGTAATCAATGCAGAGTTGCCAAGTCTCGTCTTTCTTCTGCACTAGCACGATTGGGATTCCACGAGGTGATGAGTTGGGTCAGATGTTCCCCTTGTGGAGAAGTTCTTGGATCTGACACTTGATCTCCTCATTTTCTAGTAGAGAGTGATGATAGATTGTCCCATTAGGTAGAGGTGCGTTGGGGGTTAAATCTATGGGATGCTTGACCTGACAGTGCAGAGGTACCCCAGTAGGTGATGAGAAGATGTCTTTGTATTCTTATATGACCTTATCCACTTGCTTCTACTGCAATGAGAGGTTGACCACGGAGGCCATGGATGTGGCTACAACCTTTTGCTCAATATAAGAGTGAATCATGAAGAAGACAAACTTTTTTTTCTGAGAAATGACCTTCCTACATTGATTGGAAAAGATCAAGGAAATAGCACTAGGTAATACTACCTCAAGTATCCTATACAATTTTTTTTTCAAAGTAATAATAACACTGTGAGGCATAGAATCATATACAACATGACATTTCCATAAATAAGTTTGGCCTAAAATAACATCACAAAATTCAAGGGGAGAAACATCACACAATGCCTCATCCTTGAATGGCTTGATGCTATACAACATGCGACATTGTTGGTTGACATGAAGATCACTTCCTTGACGAAGCCATTCGATGGTGTAGGGTTGCAGGTGCGACATTGTATGCAAGGCTATTTTCTTGATGACCTCTGCTGAGATGATGTTCTTCTAGCTACCAATATCAACGATGAAGTGTAACGGATTTCCTTTTACCCATATCTTTGAATGAAAGAGGCCCTCACCTTCCTCTGTCTCATCAGGTTCTTTGGGTTGGATCTTGGTGGTAGAAATGGTGTCACTGGGTTCTGTGTCAATGATTTGTCTCCCCTTTTCTAGTTCCGACTCAAAGTTGAAACGTGCATCTAATTCATATGCTTTTACCTGAGTCATCCACCAATGACTGCTTTGAGCGACAATCAACAATGTTATGCTAGGGGATCTTATGGAAGTCAAGCCAATTCCCGATATCTTTCTTCATCTTCCCATTGTTCTTCTTTTCTTTTGACTTGGACTGGTTGTCCTGAGGTTTCCCATATTTTCTCTTTCATTTTTTTTGCGGGTTGGGGCTTCCCCTGCCCTGCTTCTACTATGAGGGGTTTCCAGACCCAAACTTTTGTGTCTTTTGTTTCAACTTTTGCTTGATTTCGATGACATATCGATAGATCGTGCCCAAGGATGAGATGTCCAAAAATTCCATTTATGTCTAGATGTATCTAAGAATACCGTCGCGGTACTTGAGCACCAGATGTCTCTCAGAATATTTTATACCCACCGAGGTCGCAAAGTATGGAAGACATTAGTGAACTCTGGCACTATTTGGTCTCTTTCATGTCGCATTGTGGTCCATCTTGTATACAAGTCGTAATAACTTCCAACAGGGTAGTATTGTTCCTTAATAACATCCTTGAAGGAATGCCAAGTGGGTGAAAATACAAATAATGTGGAACCCTCTATTTCCTTTTTCTCACAGAAAGTCTCCCACCAATATTTGACATGGGGGATCGCCTCGAGGAGCGCAAATGTAATCTTGTCTCTATCAAAAAAGTTGTGGACAAAAAAATGCCCTTCTAGAAGGTTTAACCATTTATCTACGGCATCAACATCTATTTGACCTTCAAATATAGGAATATCAAAATTTATCTGTAAATTGAAGGGGGTGGTGCCTTCACTTGAGTTGGATACATCTCTTGTCGACAGTTGTCGAAGGATTTGTGAAAATTTTTCCATCATCTCGTTCCTCTGTCACTCAATGGCTTCCTTGAGAAAATTTTTGAAAGGATATATTGTCTCATCATCTTTATTTTCACCCACCATGGATGGTTTCTTGGGCGTGTGAGAGAAGTTGTCCTCAAGAGAAACAAGCTTGAGAACCAACTCTCTATACCTTGACAACGTTGGGGACATGCATTCAAAAAAATGGCAAGGAGCAGGCCGCTCTGATACCACTAATCCAGATTTATGAGTGGAACGAAATGAAACCATAGATTTATGATATTAACATAGAGACATAGTGAACCATAAGAGAGATACATTAAAACTTGGCTTATATTAAATAAGAAATATGCTGAAAAATGTAAAATACAGACTGAAAACAATCTTGCTAGAGTGGTGGCATCTTATCTCTGAGAAGAGATGTGACGACTACGCTCATTTGCAAGAAAATGAGTACAATGAGGCTTTGAATGCATTTTTATAATAAACATGAATGTTAAAACCCTATACATCCAAAAAAATAACCCTAGGAGATGAAGCGACAAAAGTCACGTGGGCCCCGTTTGGGTAAGTTAGTACATCAACTTCCCGGGGTCGTAATATTTGCATACGATCTCCATTTAGAGCGCACGATAGCTCATTCAAAAGGTATTGACAAGGAGATTCATTTAGGGGGCTCAATCAGAGACTTTGGCTATGATTTATGTCCCTGATCGTGAAAAGTGTCGTTTAGGCCCTCAAAATGGCCCCAAAAGTTCAGGAACAAAAAAATTGCTAAAAATAGTAAGTTGCCAAAAAATTGTTTTGAGCCAGTTGGACAAGGTAGGTGGCCACTGAGATCCTCCTAGATCACTCTTCATTTGATGGTGCAAGCTGTGGAAGAAAGTCATGAACTAGTGAAGGAGGAGGTGGAGTAACTTCCTTACTGGCTGGAGGAGGGGGAGAGACTTCCTTGCCGGATGGAGGAGGTGGAGGAATGTCCTTAACCAGAGGTGTTTGAGGAACATCCTTCTTTGTTGCTTGAGCTGATGGAACTAGAACTTTGTTCCTCCTTGAGTAAGTCAAAACCTCCTTTTTCCTCAACTTATCCTTCAGATCTTCATCCATTTGAATCAAAATTTCCAACTGAGCTCGTATTTCCAGCCTTTTCCTGAATTCTGCAAGCTGTTATTCAATTACATCGATGAATTCATCATCCTAGAGAGTAGAAATATCAATGAAGTTAAAACTATCCATGCCACTTGGATATTCTTCCTTCATCCATATCGAGCACTCGTTCTCTCGATGAGGTTCTCGATGTTGATGAAAATAAATGGCTATCCTAATACCAACATTTTCAAATCCTGTTGGGCTAAGGCAAGATAGTCAGGATTATTACCCTATGTTTATAGAATTTTGCAAAAGTATCAACTAATCCTCAAGAACTATGTTCTTGGGACCAATTCTACCTTTTATGTTTTGTTATGACAAAGAAATAATTATATCATAAAGTTATAACTAATTTAATGAACAATCATAAAACATAAAGTCTGAAATAAAGATCACACATATAGTACAAAATGAGACCTCAAAACCATGAAATGATTTTATTTAGTTAGTTACAAAATACAACCAAAAACATTATTTCATACCCTAGAAAGGGTAAGTACCATAATAAGACTTAGAAGTCAGAGGTGGAATGTTACATCACATAGAGATGACTGGTGTCTTCTACGTAAAACTAAGACTGAAATATAACTGGATCAAAAAGCCATAGTATGCCATTGTCTCGACTCTGCAACAAATTCTTAATTAGTACTGAAAATCAATTTAGAAATCCAATAAGAATTTACAGACTATCAGAAACATATGATTAACCTTCTGAAGCATGTCAACTATCAATGCTTCTTGGTCCCTCTTATTGCCACCTTCAGTAAGACCTTGCTATCAACAAGAAGTTCTTAGCTTTTAAGTGTTTCAGAAATGAATGAAATAGTAATGTAATCTCACTCTAGAGCAAGAGAAAACCTTACCAGAGTTTGTTCTTCTATGTTCCTCCCCCTTTTGCTTGTCCCTTCAATTCTCCTTTTATTCTCCAAAACTAGCTTTGAGTAGTTTTATCCCTCGATATTTTCCAGGATCTTATTGGAACGATACCGATGAACCCCAAGGGCCAAGACTCGAGATGAATATTAAGGTCAGATTTGCAGTAATGTAATTGTGTAATATTTGGGAAGTTTTTCCCTCTCTCTC
>SNQJ01S0012642.1:32490-82867 GCA_010110895.2 Picea sitchensis
GAGGAAAAAAAAAAAACATACAGATCACTGCTAAGAATGAATCTTGTAACCTATGGAAAAGAATAACGTGCTGAGAAATTAAGAATTCAACGTCTCTAACAAAAGCATACATATCAATTAAAACTTTCTTCAAACTACTAACATCTTCACACATTCAAATACATGGAGGTACCCTATGCATATCATTTGAATGTGCATAAAAAATGACAAGAAATGATCATACATTCAGAGGAAATCACTTTTGTGTCATTACTAGTGATCATACACTAACACTAAACATGGTGAATGTCTTGCTGCTTGAGCTTCTATAAATCAAATCTGATACAAGAAAATTAAAGTGGGAGGAGATTATTTACAACAACACAAACACAATAGAAGAATTACAGAAAAAAAACTTAAACACAGGGGATGAATCTCTGGTTGTGTGTTGCTTTTATCAATTGACTATGCTCAAGTTATCTCCATGGTTGAAAACCTATGGTTAGAAGAAACTATTTAACTCCCCAAATTGTCCACCTTAACAATGGGCACCTTCCTTCTCTTTTATTATTCTCTCTCATGCCCTAAACTGCTTCTTGAAACCACTTCCAGCTTCTTGAAACCATTTCCATCTTCTTGATTCTTGAGTTGTTTTTCTCTGGTCCAAATCGAATAGATTACTTTCACATGTTGTATTTATGTTATGCATGAGAACACGAGACAACTAGAGATTTGTAGGCCAAATTATCCACTCAAGCTCTGTCCTTAAATATTCCCTGTAATCATTTCTCTTGCTACAACAAACTCAAAATTATAACTGCAAAGATCATGCGACTCAATATCCATCATATCGGTTTTGATGAGTAATATCATCCATTGATAGAGGTCACCCATCGGATCAATCAAGGTTTGCAAAGGTGAAAACTTACCAACTATCGGATCAATCTCGGAGAGCTATCATGACTTTTGATCTGGGTGTTGGAGATGGACTGGGAGTCGTCGATCAAGCTCGACCATGGGGAAAGATTTGGCTAAAGAAATTATATCGTGATGATGTCACCCTGGACATGTGTTGGATTTTCACTAGTGCATGATGGCTCTGACATGGCAAGGGAGTGGGACACATGTCACCCATTTTTGGTGTGTTGGCCTGTGTATCTAGCAGGTTCCACTTGTCCATGTGGCATACTCTGATTAGCCTTCACAGTTATTTTCTTCATAGATGGGGTGACCCCTGGTTTGAAGGCTTGGATATAAAGAGTAATTTTGGACAGTTGATTGGTCTGACTTAGAAGAGGTCTGAGTAGATCTCGACTGTCCTTTGGAGGTGCCCCATTGGAGCAATGAAGGATCAATTCTAAATCGGGTTCCGATGAGAGAGGCTTCGATGGACGCATAAACCAATCTAGACCGTCCATTAGAGGTCTGAGGAGAACAAAGAGTTGTTGATCTCATCATGATCAAAAGAAAAAAATCGGCTAAGGTAAAAAACTTATTACACTGATGTCACCCTGGATACATGGCCCCTTCTCACTAGTCCACACTGACACTGATGTGGAAGACAGGTGGGACACATGTCACCCGGTTTTGATAAATTTACCTATGTATCCAGTGGGCCCCACATGTCCATGTGTGTTATCGGACTAATTGGTAGGTGCGGACACTAACAGATTTCCCTAGATCCACCTGGATCTAGAACAAAATAGGACAGGACACAACTCTTTCCCTAAGTTGTAATCATTGAATCTGCTAATAGGGAAGAATAAATGACATACCTTTATATTGCTTCCCTAGGTATCTGTTGGTCTCGCTTCACTCCAGTGCTCTCGTGAGGTCAAGTCCAAAACAACACAAACCAACCAAAGTGAAGATAGCAAAATATATTCAATGTCAACTTATGTATATGATCAAGGAATTACACAATAAAGTAAGAATGACTTTATGGGAAAGGGACATGCCACTGTATCATATTAATTGAAAGTAGAAGATACAACCTGATCACCTTGATGTCGCAAGCTTCCTTTCAGTGACCCTTGTTTCCAACACACACACTTTCTTTGTACTTGCATGAAGAAAATCCAATTCCTCTTGATAGACCAACTAGAGTCTCCAAGCTTCTGTCTAAGCAGGGTTCTTCACACAATTCCTTCACCAATTCTTCAATTAATCTTGCTTAACCTTTTCCATGAGAAACCTTTCAATATATAGGAGAAGGGGAGATGGTTACATGGATGAGGATGATCCCATCAAATCTAAGAAGTCAATAAAATGACAACCATATGAATGCCAACTCATTTTCTAGAAGATTCCCTTATAGAACCCTCGAGACCTCTTCTCTTTTCCAAGCTTAAAAATAGGTTCACACCCTATGTATGGAGAAAAATGTGAGAAGTTCACACCCTAAATGAAGCTAGTCTGCGAGAATGATGGATTCTCACACCTTAGGCCATATGCAGCCTGCGAACTCACTTTGAAAATATGTTTTTGGAAGGAGACAAGATCCACTCTTCTCAGGAAAAAAGTCCTTGTTGGGAGCCTGAATACACCATTGTTAATACATCACCAAGATGACCAAAATCATGTGTGACAGAATGCCCCCCAAAGTATGAGGCCAAAATCGGTGACAGCCGAAATACTTTGTAAACTACACATGTGTGTTAGAAACCAGGAGTACACCTAATAGGAAACCTGCAAACAACCAAGCATCTGTAGAATATAATACCAGTTCTGAGGTAGGCATTCCCATACTCATATCACAGATGGATGACATCATGAACATAGGTCATGGCAAACAATCATACACCGTGGATCCATGCCATCAAAATATCGCATAGCCACCAAGAATACACTATGGATCTATGCAAGAAGATTCAAATTAAGATGACATAGCCACGCGACATACAAAGTGGATCTATGTGTCAGCAAATTATACATATTCCATCACAGCCTAGATCAAAGAGATGAGACCCAGGGTCTTCAATCCCGTCACCTGAAAGCACGAATCTAACCATGTGATTGGATTCGAACATGGTAGAAACCACTTGATTACCGGTCAATGATGATACCATTAACAAGTGAAAGGGAAATCACCATTAATGTCAATGACTCTCAAGGTACACTAGTACAATCCAATGAATGTGAATAAATGAGTTGAGGTCGAACATTCAACGGAATCTCCCGATCAGGGGTCAATGATGAAAACCCACTGTCGAAAGTGAGGAAACCTGCCATTGAGGCATGCAAGTTCCAAGGTACCAAATAATTTCTAAGTCTTGTTTCCGGATAATGAGTTGTAGTCAACGGAACAAAACTTGTCACAGGAGGGCCTTGATGTATCCCCCATAAATTACACGAAATGAGTAACAGATTTTGAAGGTGAAATAGAGTATGATGTAGGTTGAACTAGACACAGGGAAGTCTGACATGGAGAGAATGGACAACTGCAGATGGTCGACTCTGTAGAGGTTTTGGATGAAATTCTCTTGAACATATGAATGACACGACCAATGATTTGGCAGCACTGCCTCAGAGACGACTCAAGATATGACCTTGTAGCAAGTCAAAAGAGAGACAAATGGATTTCCCAAACTGGCTTCAGATAATGAATAGGGGGTGTCATGTTCAAGAGAGACACTTACTGCCAATAATATGAATATGAAAACACATCCCTTTCCCAAATTTTCCCCCACCATTTCTTGCGAGTACCTCTTTATTTTTATGCAAGCTTGAGGAGGATAACATATTCTTGTTGATGTAAGCTCATCCTTTGGATGAGTCCCTCGGAGTATGTTTAACAAACCCTAGGAAGGAGTGGCTCGGTCCCATTAGGGGTCTTTCGATGTTTGTTTAACGAGTCCAAAGATAGAAAACTCGAAGGTTTTTCATGATTATAGATTCTGGAAAAACCCTTAAATAAGAACTCTCTCAGTTCCTTTTTCGTAAAATAGTTCGACAGGAACGAAAAAGTGATAAACTATTGCCCATCGAACGTTTTGTTCAGATACTTTTACGAGCATGAATAGAACAAGGTCGCTCGGCAATCTTTTCGTTTTAAGGAGTGTGAAAAGAGCTTAAAGAATACTCCTTTGGGTTCATAATTTTCATGTTAACATGATGAGTACGAAAAGACGAGAAAAGTATATTCGGTTGTGTTCTCATGTATTTTCGAGCGCGAGAATGAACGAAGACTGAGCTCGAAGTTTTTCTAAAAACTATAAAAAACGGTCGTACATGCGATGAAAAAAAAAAACATTCGTACTCTTTCGTGTGGACTTCAAAGTTGTTATATCTATAAAAATTCACACTCATAGGGCCATTAGGCATTAGGTTTAATGAATAAAATAATATAAAAATCAACAAAAATGGTAAAAAGTAAATATAAATGGGTAAAAGGGCTTTTACCATATTCATTGTGACTTTGCCAAGAACTTTGCCCAAAACAACCCTTTTTTACCTCAAATTTCATTGCTCGATCACAGGAAGCACAAGCAACCATTGGGCGAACCATCTCCGTCAATGAGGTAGGATCTTGACCCCTCATCTTTTCCATGGTTTATTTTTCATTTTCATTGGCAATTTTCAAGTTTTTGAGTTCGTTTTAGGGCAAAAACTTGTGCTCAGGCGTTCTCGTAGGCTAGCTATACAGGACCTACGAGAAAGCATGATTCTTGCAGGTGGCCCCAAAGGAACCTACAAGAATCTCTCACTGTGCTAAAGGGGCACCTGCGAAAACCACAAAATTAAATTTTGAAATGATAATTGCTCAATGAAAAATGTGCCAAATTTTGAAATGAGTTGTTGATCCTTCTCTTATGGATCTTGTGCAGGCATTTGACCGTCATAATATTGGAGTAGTGAGAAAGAGAGCATGAGGAATATGATGTTATTGTCGGGAATGACCCGGGTACCATTGTTGCTCTCTGAGACTGTGGGCTTTTGAAATTCTTCCAAGTTTTGGGCATGAGAGCCCAAGTCTGGTTGTTGGAGTACTTGGTTCATATGTGGGATGTGGACCAGCAGTTTTTTCATGTGGGAGTCCACACCTTGACCCTAGATATCGAGGATATCTACTTTTTGACAGGCTTATCACAGTGTGGGTACCACACTAGCTTGATCAGTAGCCGAGGTGGCAGACTCCCTATGAGTGAGTATTGTTGTCAGTATTGCATTCCAGAGGCAAAAAGAAGCAAAGGCAAGGTGGCTATCTGGGGGGTCCAGGATTTGACCCTGCGAACCATCTTGTTCACCATAGCATGCATGGATAGGAGCGTAGCTCCACACATGGCTCTCCATAGCTACTTCTAGTACGCCATCAAGTGTACAGAGCCATGAGTCTTCAACTGGGCGGTCGCAGTTCTCCACAGTATGAAGAGGTAGTTGACAAAATGTAGGAGAGGTAACCTAAAGTAATTTGGGTATGGATCACTCTTGGTGTCCTTCTTTATTGAGAGGGTCCCCTTGTTGAGATTACAGGTTGAGTGGGGTTTACCAGCCCCATAGGATCCGAGGATGCTGAGGTGGTGCAACCTCATGTCCCGACATGTAGCTGGGCCTATCATCAAATACAATGATTCATTCTTTGACTGTTTGCATCCACAGATGCTAATGGTTGATGATTACACCTACGCCAGGTTGGACTTCCGAGGGGACTCAAATTTAGCCCTACCTGAGGATGCTCAGTCGGGTGACCTGGATAAGAAGTACACATTTTGTTCTTTTTAAATGTTTTTGTAATTTTTATCATATAAAATGTTTTTTATGTTTGTCTAAGGACTAATCAAAAAATATCCTTTCAATGGCACAGACGTGGGACCATATCGACCACCAGGGACTTCTCCTATTTAGTGGCGAGGAGAGGCGGCTCCAGTAGCATGATGGGATCTCGAAGACTATGAAGCAGTGGAGAAAAACTTGGAGGGGTTGACTGCTGACATTTTGGACATGACTATCGGGGAGGTCCCTCGACATTATCAACGCCATACTGTGGGTGTGTTAGAGTCTATTGGCCGACTGCTTTGTAGGGTGGCCCATGAAGTCATGTGTTATTGTGAGCATCATCCATGACGCTAAGTTTGTAGAAGCTATGAGCTTTAGATTTTGAAATTTTGGTCCTTGGACATAAACTTTTTGTAAAAAACTTTTATCGTTATATACATATATACGGCTTCTACCGGCTTATCCTGTTTTGTGTGCTACATGTCATGTGATTGGTTTACAAATGACCCAAATTTATGTCTAAAACATAGTTAGCTAATGCATCAGTTAATGTATTTAGACATCTAGGAATATGTTGATACTCAAAATGACATTCCAAGAGGCGAATTTGTAAATATACCTGTAATAAAGTAGGACTTTGAATAACATAGACATTACTTAACTGTAGTACTACTAGCTACGAATCGAGTCGTACAACCAAGTGACAGATATCGAGCGAGATAGCATCAATAAATAAGTCAATAACGACGCTATACTTTGCAATATTGTTGGTCGCACGGCCGAGACACACACCTCGTAGAGTGATAAGTTCGTTTATAGGGGTGTAAATTGCCCAAGTAGCAGAAGCAAGGTTCTAAGTACTACGGCTAGCACCATCAGCGAAGCCAATGTGGGGTAGTGAAGACTCCGACATCTGGAAACCAAACACAACGTAACATAATGGCAGAGACCAAATAACAAAAAAACATACTACAGTAACACACAAGAAGTATGATACAATAAAATACAAGTACTCATGCACAGGTGATCTTAGGCATAATACTTCTTTAACTACAACCCATTTATGGGTTCACTCAAAGGGATACCGTTGTAATCTACTAACTCTTAAGATCCTCTCTCCAAAACTCATTTAACAATGTAAGGACCTCGCCACATGGCTTCAATTTTTCTAGCCCCTAGCACGTCCCGATCTTGTTCGTAAAGGAGAACCAGATCACTTTCGGAGAAAACGCGAGGCTTGAAATATTTGTCATATTGGGCTTTGACGCGTTTCTTCTGGGTTTCTATGACTAGGGCAGTGTTGCGACGAGTTTCATCTAATCGCATGAGACACAATAGATGTTCTTCCTCGACAGAAGTGTTTGGGAGGAGTTTGACGGCTAGTTTCAGGGAGGGTATCTCACATTCAATCGGGAGGATGGCTTCAAGACCATAGACTAACCGGAATGGTGTAAACCCGGTAGCAGACTTAACGGATGTCCGGTAAGCCCACAATGTTGAAAACAACATTGTGTGCCAACTTGTTTTGTGAATCCCTATCATTCGTCGGAGCATGGTAATGAGGACTTTGTTAATTGCTTCGACTTGGCCGTTGGCTTGTGGGTAATAGGGTGTTGAGTTTTCATGGCGAAGACCCAACTTTTCAGTGAGTTCAGACATCATGAAGTTTCTAAAGTGACTACCATGATCAGTGACGATAGCCTGAGGAACACCAAAACAAGATATGATGTGATTGAAAATGAATAATGTTGCGGTCTTTCCGGTATTGTCAAATGTCAGCATCGCCTTGGCCCATTTCGTAAAATAATCTACAGTTACAATAATGTATCCATGCCCCCCGGCTGAGTGGGGGTGACATGTCATGAAATCGATACCCCATTTCGAAAAAGGACCGACGAAGACCACAGGGTGAAGAGGAGAAGGATGTGACCATATTTTATGGTTGTAGGTCTGGCAAGCGTGGCATTTTTGGACGACAATTATACAATCGTTAAATAAAGAAGGCCAAAAATACCCTGCTTGTAAGATCTTCTAGGCAGTAGCATACCCAGACATATGACCACCATAGGCTCCAGAATGGCAGTCATTTAAGGCTTTCTCGGCTTCATCAAACGTGAGGCAATGTCAAAAAATTGAGTCAATCCCACGACAATAAAGAGTATCACTGAGGATAATATACTGACGGGCTTAGTAGCATATTCGACTTCGGTCAGTACTGGACAAATTGGGCTGGAAAGTATGGGTTTGGAGATATATGATGATATTTCCGTACCAAATATCATCGGAACTAATTAGGAAAAGGGATTCATCGTGTAATGAATCAACTGCTACATTTTTCGTTTCAGATTAGGGAAAGTCGCATATCAACTCGGCAAAAACTAAGGATTTCTTAGACTTAGTGCATTCAAATTCTAAGTCAAACTCCTATAGTATCATGATCCACTTGGATTATTTTCCCCCTAGCAGTTGATGGGTGAGAATGTGTTTCATAGGGTTGCAGTTAGAAATTACCGTAGTCTTGCGAGAGAGGATATAGTGCCGGAAACGTTGAACTGCTCTGACGGCTGCCAAGGCCAATTTTTTGACATGTAAATACTTGGTTTCGGTAGGCATTAGGCTTCAACTCAAGTAATAGATGACATGTTCGTCATGAGAATCATCCTCTTGGACAAGAACCATAGCGATGGTGTAATCCAAGGCTGCAAGGTAGAGGAAATAATCGTGACTGTAATCGGGGGGGAAGAGAAGAAGAGCACATGTCAGGGATAGTTTCAGAGCTTCGAAATCTTTGTTTGTGATGGTATCCCATACAAAATCAGACCCATTTTTGAGTAGTCACATAAATCCAAGAGTTATCTTGACATAGTTCGAGATGAAATGATGAAGAAAATTTGCTTTCTCTTGCAAACTTTGTAACTGGCGAAGTGTAGAAGGAGGAGGGAGATTGAGAATCGCCTCGACCTTTAAAGGATCAACCTTGATCCCTTGGCATGAAACAATAAAGCCTAAAAGTCAGTCGGATTCTACGCAGAAAACACATTTGTGAGGATTCAAGTGTATATGGTAAAACTGACAGTGGAGGAAAATGGCTCGAAGGTGTATGGGATGATCGACCCGACACATGGAATGAGCAGGTAAGTAATCAAGATATGGTTGCATGATGTGCTTGATATCATGGAAGGCATAAGACATAGTGCACCGGAAAGTTGCGCCAACATTTTTTAGACCGAAAGGAAGTTTTTGATAAGAAAAAATGCCCCAAGGACATATAAAAGCGGTTTTGGGTTGATCCTCGAGAACAATATTGATTTGATTATATCCAGAGAAACCATCCATCAGAGAGAATATTTCACTTCCAGCACAATCGTCGATAATCTGGTCGACGAAGGGGGTAGGAAAGTTGTCTTTAGGACAAGCTTTTTTAATATCCCTATAATCAATGCACATGTGGATTGTGCCTTGTTTCTTGTCGATCGGGACAAGATTGGAAACCCAGTCAGTGAGAGCCACCATGTAAATAAAGTCATCTTTGAGAAGTTTCTCGACTTCAAGATTGATAGCGACCGCTTTATGTGGGTGAACTAGACGAAGGCATTGTCGGACGTGTTTAGCGTCTGGGTATGTCTTAATCTCATGTATCACAATGTCGGGGTCAATACCCAACATTTCTTCATAGCTCCAGGTGAAGACGTCACGAAATTATTTGAAAAGTGACTTGTAGGTGATGATTTTGTCAGGGGAACATGAAGCTCCAATATGCACATTTTCGACAATTCCAGGCTTTATGGATATGTCGAGGGGAATGGTGGGTGAGATATTTCTTAAGTTCCCTTTGGAAAACACATCGTGTGTGGACTCAGGAATGGTGGAAATGATGACAACGGTCGATGGGGTTGAGATCCATTGGTATCTCTCGATGGTGTGTTATTCCAGGAAGAGGATGGAACCATGATGTCCATCATCCCAGGGGGTGTCTTCCATAATAGACATAATCATCTCATCCATGGGAAAAATGACGTGGAAAGGATCTGGAGATAAATCACCAAGAGAGGGGGTAGAAGGGATTGTTGATTGAATGGCCTGATAGGTGAACTCAACCGGACTCAAAGACATTTCATCGCTGTAACGAATATGATCGTCGGGGTCGGGTACCATCCATGGGTCATGAGACGCAGGGGTTCCAGTGGAGATCATGTTGATTGAAGTCACAAACGAATATGGAACATCGGGTGGTGGGATGGGGAAGCTACCCATTAACGAAGAGTCTTTAAGAATACCTCCACAAACGTTCTTGTATCCGGGGGGGGGGTTGGTGATGAACGATACGTTGCCAATACACGTATCCGAGTTGAATAAGGCTAATTGGTCGAACAGTAACTACATTTCCTTGATGTGGGAAATGTACAACACAAAAAAGAGTCGACACAACTATGCACATGGAATCAATCCATCTACGGCCGAGAAGGAGGTTGTAATCGAGAGGAGCGTCAAAGACTTCCACTTCAACTTGGACCATTTTTCCTTCTAATTTGATTGGCAATGAAGGGAGGACACCATAAGGCTTAAAACGGGAGCCATTAAAGGCTTTGAGTGTGTTATGGGATTCAGTCAAAGAGGGAGAGTCGATGGATTTCCAGTAGGTAATAGACATGACACACGTCGAGGCACCCTCATCGATAACAATTCTAAAAAAAAATTTGTCGGAGATAATAACTTGTATTTGGGATGCGAGTTGAGGGGGTAACCTTGGAATGTGGTCTTCCAAGTCAAAAATTATTAAATTCGTATCCGTAGTGTCGATTCCACCGATAGCTTTCAACAGTGCCTTCCGTTGTATGGGACAACTTTGAAGGACTTCGAGGGATGACATCGCGGATGGTGCTTGGGCCAGATCTTCAACAATGTTGTAGTTCTAGGTAGCACGAGCATGAGGATTGAAAGTCGATTTTCGAATGACACCTTTTGGAGGAGGGCGAAGGACTGTGTCGAGGCTTGGTCATTCGAGATGAAGAGGACCGTTGGTAGGTGGAGTCATGGGAGATGGTTGGACCAATGAAGGAGGTATAACATCAACCTTCTCTTTAGAGGAAGAATAATCTTTGGCTCAAGTGGTAAGTGCTATGTCATTTTTCTTTGAATCACCAATACACATTAAGACATAGGATGTAGTGGAGGAAGATGGTTGGTCATGAATGACCAATTGGGCTTGTTGTTGAGAAGGGAAGGGTTGTGACAAGACAGTCGGAGAGGGCGGTTTCGTGGTCCCTTGAAGGAATTTAGTAACCTTGACTCATCATGGACAATCCTTCATGTAGTGATCATCACCATAGATAAGACAAGGGTATCAGAGTTTGAGCTTATCTCTATCGTCAATAGGTGGTGTTTTGGTTCTCTCTGCTTGTGAAGTATTTTTTTCCTCCTTGTTCTTACCCTTTCCCTTTCTGGATTTGTTTTTTCCGGTGGGGGTAGATTGGACAGCATTTACCTCAGAAGTCTTGCTGGTGGGAGGGGTAGGAGACAGAGTATTTTGAACATTAGAAGAAGTGGGTTTGGGGTTGTTGCTAGAGCTTTGGATGGAATGAGGTTGGGCATGGAGTTTGCCCAAAAAGATACATCTCCTTCAGACCTGGAAATTGATCTGATGTGTGACACAAAAATGCTCAACAACTTACAACATTAGAAATCTACCTACTTTTTGAAGTAATGAATGGTGAATGAAGTAAAATTAAAATTCATGAACATAAATGAAAAGGAATTATTTATGTATAGAGTAAGAAAAAATTGCAGTAATCAATACCGCAAGAATTTCTCGAGGAACCTCCCATTTACAGGATCCCCAAACAAATCTCCATCAAACTGAGCTAAATCATAAGTGTTGTTATCTTGGACTACAACAACTTGGAAGGGTCCAATCTTTTATAACCCTATATTTCATAGTATCACCTGGTGATTGAAAATTTCTTCCTCTAGTCATATTTCATTGTAAATAATATTTTATTTTGCAAATGATTTACAAAAAGAAAGAAAAGAAAAGGATAAAAATAGAAAAAATGAAAAGAGGTTATAAAAAATAATAAAAGACAAAATAAATAAAAAAGAGAAAAATATAAAACCCCATCAAAAATAGATTTATTTTGAATCATACTGTATAATCATGATCAAACTTTTTGAATTTATGTTGATAGGTTAGAGAATAAGCTTGGTCAAATTGTTTAATCTTGGCCAAGTTAGCTAGGTTAGAGTAATAGTTAATCCAACAGTCTAAGTTGGATTAATATGTTAGATGACTAGGTTAGGAGATAGGTTAGTGATTTTTCTTCAATAAAAGTTGAAAAGGGATGTCAAATACCCTTTGATTGATTAAATTTGATTATTGTAGCCTTAGGAAAATAAGACCATGGTGTAAAGGGGTAAAAATTAAGCTTAGTGCTAGCCAACGCATATTTTTACCCTAAGTTACTAATGGAAAAGACCTTTTGTCACGTAGTGGGTAATTCCCTCACATATCGTCAGCGGCATCATCCATAACCTCATAGATCAATGGTCCTCAACGCTTTTTGGACCCCCTAGACCATTTTTCCTTTAATGGTGTGGGAGGGGGGGTCCAGAAAAGTGGTTTCCCCCACACTGACCCCATCTAACATGGTGCTCTCACAACATTTCATACCCTCGCCTCTCAAATCCACTTACCATCTACCCCCCCTCCAAAATCTTGCTAAATCACCACCCAATACCACTCACCTCACTCCGCCACCGTACCCTACTCTCACCTTCCATATGTTCTATCCTACATACCTGTTACCCAATCAAATCACTCCCTGTGACCATTAATCACCCCATCATCACCCCATGTCATAACAGACACCTCCATCATGCTGTAAAAATCCATCTCATCACCCTGTAACTCCATTTGAAGATGCATATACTGTGGACACCATGCCAAAACAATTTGTCAAGCTAACTGCTCATCGTCAATAGGAGAATTTTACCTGGGTAATCACAGTTACACCATTGATTTACCTTAAAATATGATTAATCATGCCCCCCAAGGCAAAATATGTTGATAAGTATGAGAACCCGATCCTCCCTCCTCCTGTCGGCCTTTACCATATACCTCTAGTGGATAAGGATTACAAAATCACAGAGCTGAGGTGTGAATTCATCTTCTTCAAATTGCACGCCTGGCTAAAGGATGTCTTCCTAGAGAAGAGTGATGAAATTGGACTCTGGGAGTCCAATTTACCTTTATATATGTTCCCCCAAGATTACCATTTCCCTGAATTCACCCTCAAATTCCAAGCTTGTTATTCGCCCTGCCAAAGGGCCATTGTTTCCTCCTCTGGCGAAACCTTGTTCACAAGTACCCCTGAATCCATTGATCAGATGCTACAAATCCCTAGAAATAATGAAGCCATTCCATTTTCCATTGAAGCCTTGAATGACCTGTACCAAAATCTCACTTTCCCCCAAAGAGCCCAAATTTTTGAGATTTTTCTACCAGAGGACACCCAATTGCCCAAGAAAAATCCTCGTTATTCATCCTCTATATTCAATATCAAATCCAACTAGATTATTTCCACACTTTCTTACCTGTTAGGATATTTCTAATATGAATGGGTATATGAGCCTATGTTAGGATTTTTATCCATTTTTTCCATAGAAGAAAGAACCACAATTAAATTTAATTTCAGTCAGTTTGTGGCTGACAACATTCAAGATCAACTTTTCAGGTTTCCTACTGAAGGAATGTTCAGATATTCCTCAGTTCTGGTTTACATGTTCTTGGTTTTTCAGTCAAAAGGGTTTCCCTGTGCACTTCAAAAATTAAACCAGGAAGGAAGCCCACAGTCAGTGACCTCATGGACCTCATTAGTGAGGAAAAATTCTATAGAGTACAACTTCAAGGGCTTCATAGACCAATTCTATCACCCAGTTGTTTGCATGCTGAACAAAAACATAGAGCCAAGGATCAATGAAGAAATTCAGAGAATCCTTCACCTCTATGATCTGGCCAAGATAGGGGATTGGTATTTATACCAAAACCACACAGAGATAAGAGTGTATGGATGTGATATGCCGCCTTACAGATTGCCAAAATAACTCCCTGTGGAGATATTTTCACTAGAATACATAAGACACATGGTGAATTCATATGACATCCATTTTGTTGCAGTCAATAAGAAACAACATCTCAGCATCAAGACTCAAATTGGCCCTTTCATCTGCAACAAAAGATCAGCAGGAGAAGAGGCATATAACCTCTTAAAACATATGAGGTTTACTCAGAGTTACACTTGGAATTATGACCCATTTGGTGTCATCTCAGAGCTTAGATTCAAACAAAGGAGCACTCCTTATGCTCACACACTGAAGCCAGAAGTGGAGAAGTATATGAACCAGACAAAATGGCAAGAAAACACATTGCTATAATTTAGAGGAACAACTTGCCCCTGTCACTGCTTCACATACCAACAAACCTCAAAATAAACAAAGAAGAGAGCTAGAAACGAGGTTTCTCCTTCAATAACAGAGGTATCAGCCGAGGACTTCCAAGTTTACAGAAAGATGGCCAAGACCAGTCATTCACTAGACTTGCTCAAGGAAGGAGAAATGTAGTCCACCATAGTCATGGATGGACCACACTTTTCAGCCCTTTCAGACAATCAGTTCATAGTTTCCACATCATCATCTCAAAGACAAATAAACACTACTCTAACAACTGAATCATCTCATGAGAAAGTAGAGGAAAATATTTTTGACAAGTACAAACAGATCAAAGAGAGAAATGAGCTCCTCAACAAAAGAACATATGCTCAGTTATGGGAGCATACCTCCACTACTCAACATAGGCTACTGTCAGTATTTGACACGGAGAGAGGAAGAATGAAAATGGCATTCTTGCAAGAACAAGTTCCCCATCCTAAGACATCTGCAAAATATAAGAAGACTTCCTTTGAGTTTGATGTAAAGGATGTCCATCCAGTGGACTAGATGGAAATGCATAGATAGACAGGAGAGATGATATTCTCTACCTTGACCAACACCTCAATGACTGCTTCAAAGTTGCAGGTGTCCCTGAACAAAATTCAGTCCCAATTGAAGCAGGATAAAATATCTTATTTGGCCAAGGACAAAAAAATCAAATCACTAGAAGAATTGGTGTTGAAGATTGGATATGACCCAACAAAGGTCAAGGTAGCAGAGGAGTTATTGAAGAAGAAGAATGCTAATATAACATCTCTGATAAAATAGCTAAATCTTCCAGCAACAGAAGATTCACAAGCTAAATAAGTGGCTGAGACTGAAGGCCACAAAGAAGAAATGTTGAAGCTAATCATGGAAAATAATGCATAGATATGATAAATGGAAGAAAAAATGGATAAACTGATAAAGGAGAAGGAAATAAATTTGCATATGGCCATGATCCCACTGGAGGTAGTCCCTCTGATAGGAATTAGAATAGTAGAAGCATCCACATCAAAAAATATTCCATCAGCAATCCCAGTACAAGTTTCATATGCATCTAAGAAACTTGTAAATTCCATGGAGGACATGTCCATTCAATGTGAAGAGATCATGAAATGACAAGAAGAGGTAAATAATATGTAGGAGTTGAAGTTAATGTTCCAAGCCAGTCACTAGGAAGAAATGCATAAGTCCCAAAGGATTATTCAACAACTATAGCAACTACAGAAAGAGACTGTCATGGAAAAGACCTTAGCCCAAGCTAAGGAAAAGATTTGTGTGGATATCAGCAAGTCAATGTCAGAAATATCTCCATCCATACATATTATTTTTGAATGGCATGAATTGGTACAAAAGGCCAGAGGAGAAATTGAGGTCATTGAGGAAGAGTTAGGAGAAATTCCCACAGAGGCCAGTGAACTTATCATATTTCTAAACTCCAAAAACAAGCAGGAGTTAGAAGAACTAGAAATTGAGGATAGAACAGACACCATCCTTGAGATCAAGAAGGTCCTGACCAAGAAAGGATTGATGTTGCAGCTAGAAGAAAAGGCCCAAGTGATGGACATAGGTGTGCATAGATTTTTCAGTAAGTTTGAAGTACTACATAAGAAAAGTCTTCTTGGACTATTAGTAATCAATGACAAGTTGATCACTCTGTCTGATTACAAATAGAAGATGAGTGTAGTGGAAAAGGACAATTCCAAGTTTGCAGGGATACAGGGAAGCATTATTGGTAAATATTTCCTGGAGACACTACAGTTGGAACTTAGTATTCGGCATGAGATAAAACATATCTTCATCACTAAGCCTACTTTTTCCAAGTATACTGAAATGGATGAGATATACATGAAGTTACTCAAGATTTATATCCCAACTAAAAAGATATGGGAAGATATATGCGCTTTACTGGAGTAGAGGCAATTTTGGTATTCGAGTCAGCATGGAGCAGCCAACCAAAGTCAAAAAGATGAGTCACCAACCACTTCCACCAAATCAGCACAAAGGATCTGAACAAATCAACAAATCCCTATATTTTGTATCTTAGGGATCTAATTAGTTAGATTTCCTCCATAATATCCTAGTCATTTATGACAGGATCTGATGTAAATATTTTTATAAATACTTCTCTCTTCGAAGTATTGAGGGTTGATTTTTGCACCCATGAGCTATTGTGTAATTTTCAAAGGATCGACCAGTAATAAATAAGGCTTATTCATAGGATTCTTGTGTTAGATTGTTGGTGATGTCTTTTGCTCTTTGTCAAATGTTTTCTTATGCTTTGTAATCATTTCATGTATTTCCATTCTAATCATTAAAATAAAGTCAATAGAACATAATTTATTTCATATACTCTGTCTCTAGTTTTTTAATGATCTGTATGTTTTCATCTGAAACTGAGTGAAGGAATTCTTAACTGCTCCTCTGCTTAGTGGACTTTCCCCTCTTTTCCCTCTTATTCATTTCATTTAATCTGAATAGATCCAACAGTTTTACTACCCTGCCCTGTGAAGAGAACCTTATAAAAACATGAATCTGGTCCTCATCTTTAAGTACATACCCCATAGCCCAATGGAAAATTAAGCATTCTTTCAGCCAATTGTTTCAAACAATGAAACAAAATTCAAATTGTCATAACTATCCTAACATTTAAAACTCAAACAAATCTAAATCTGATAGAGAGATCCCTCTCTGAAGTTGGCATGGCTATATCCCAGCTTCCAAAGTGGTTTGTTAGTTACCTCTGTTAATTTCTTCTACTCTTCTACAACCTATGGAAATTACAGAGTGATAACACAATACAAATATTATCAAACTTTCCATGCTTCGATTTATATTCCCTTTGGGAATCCTATTTTAGGACCAAATCCCTTTCCATGAAATTTCTTTTTTTGGTCCTTTTATAAAAAAATTCTTTTATTCTTGCTTGAAGATCAATTTTGGGACCTTATCTGAATTTGTTCTCTTACATGTTTGACTTTGATCAACTGATTAATTCTTCTTTGCATGTCATCTAATTATATCTCCTCATCTTGCAGTAATTTCATCATGTGGAGGTTGAGTTGAATGGGAAAAATGGCTTCCAACCCATACACCAGTTGAAAATGGAAAGTTCTAATGGCCCTCTTGATGTTAACTTTGTCTTATGAGATAACATATTTCAAGTGGGAATCCCTTTCCTTCTTGTTTTCAGATAACATTTTCTTGATAATATTGATAAAGTTCTTATTGGAGGATTCATCCAAATCATTTCCCTATGGATAGTAAGTAGTAGAGTGTCCCAACTCTATGTTATAGTCCTGAAAAAACTTAACCAATTTGGAAGATTTGAAGGCCTGAACATTATAAACAATGATATTTCTTAGGCACCCAAATATGGCCAAGATATTTTCCTCTAGGAATTTCATGATGATTGTATCAATGGCTATCCTTGTAGGTATGGTCTCTACCCATTTTGTGAAATAATATGTGGCTATCAAAATCCATTTGTTTTGTCCACTTGAATTTGGATTAATCTCGCCAATGAAGTCTAATCCCCATTGATGGAAAGGTGTCTCAACTTTGATTTATTTCAGTGGGATGGGCAACAACTTCTCCTTCTCTGCAAACATTTGACATTCTACACATGCGGGAACTAATAAATTTACATCAAAAAATAAAGAGGGCCAATAATACCCATTTCTAAGGATCTTGTATGCAGTGGCTCTCTAATAATGGTGAACCCCCCACACACCCTTATGAAACTCGAAGATTATGCCCTCAGTTTCTTCCTCAGTGAGACAATTTACTAGGATTCCCCCTAGGAAATTCCAAAATAGATTTTTCCCCAAAATAAAATATGTTACACCCTTAAGCTAAATAGATATAGCCTTGGATTTATCCCATGCTAGTGAGAAGATGAAATTTTGCAAGTAAAATATGATTTCTTTATGCTAATCAGAATGAGAAAATTTGGCCCTTACCTCTAAGGATGGTTCTTGCATTTCATTCTCTTCAAAATATGTTGCTACGATGTTTGTTGATAGTGCATTCAAGTATAAAAATTTGTAGTTAGATTCAACCTACAGTTTGGCTAGTCCTTGTCCTCTTACTATCTTTGTGGGATTGATCTCCACATCATGATCCTAAATCTTAGAAAACCATTTACCTCTTCTTCCCTCACTATCAAGCTATGTGAGAATTTCATTTATAGTGATGGTAGGTACATAAGCCAATATATTGGAGCATAGTATATAATCTTTGAAATCCTTTAATGCTTTGACTAGTGCATACACTTTATTTTCCATGCTACTATACTTTATCTCAACATCTCTCAGGGCCTTGCTTAAAAAGGCTACAGGATGCTCTTGGTATTTTTCATTTTTCTAAAGAAACATAGAAACTATCATATGTGCTGATGCAAAAGAGAAAATGAGGAAATCCTTGTCATAATTCGGGTTGATCAGAACTGGAGACTCTCCCAAGGCTTCCTTGATCTGTTGGAAATATTCTTTGGCTTCAGTTGTCCACTTGACTTCATGGTCCTTTTTCAACATGTTGGTAATACGCTTCACCATTTATTTTGAGAAAGACTATTTTACCTAGGAAATATTGTACTTCTTTCTTGTTCCTAGGTTGATCAATTTGTTTGAATGTCTCCACCCTTTTCGGATCTATATTCACCCTTTCTTTAGATACTATATGGCCAAGAAACTTTCCTTCTTCCATAGAAAAATAATACATTTTGGGGTTCAAGGACATCCCAAGCTTCCTACACTTCAAAAAGGTTTTCCTTAAATGCTTGATGTGATATTAATTTGTATTGGATAAAATAGCCATGTCATCAAGGTATATGAAAGTGATTTTTTCTCTCTCACCCACAAAACCAATCCCATATCTCTCTAAAAAATTTATGCTACATTTATTAGACCAAAAGGCATTTTGTCATACATGAAATTTCCCCATGGTGTTGTGAAGGTTGTATTCTCTCTTTCATATAGGTGCATGGCCACTTGGTTGTATCCTAAAAATCCTTCCATCATGATTATCTTGTTTTCCCATACTACTTTCTACAATATATGATCCATTTTGGGCAGGGGGTAGTTCTCTTTTAGAGAGAATTTATTCACATTTATGTAGTCCACACATAGCCTTATTTCCCCACTCTCATTTCTTACTAGAAATAAATTAGCAACCCATTCAAAGTATCTTAAGGGAATAATAATCTGGGAATCTAATAATTTTCTCACCTCTTTCTCAATGGTAGGTAAAAGAAGAGGATTAATTTCCTTGAGTTTTTTCTTGAAAGGATTAGTACCAGGTTTGAGGTGTATTCTATGTTGGATGACACTGGTATCACAAGTTTTTAGGTCCTCATATATCCATGCAAATACATCCATGTACTCTTTGAACAACTACAAATATTCTGCCCTATGATCAGTAGGAATATTTTTAGACAACTTAATATATTTAGGATCTTTTTTCAGTCCCAATATTATATTCCTAAAGGTTATTATCTTTGGGGAGGACATATGGTTTGATAGGTACATCATTTCTATCAAAAAACTTCTCTAAAGGCACCAGTCCTTTGGGAATGAAGTTATTCTTAAGCTGCAAGACTTTATGCTCAGCCATGTAATTGCTAAATTTAGGGATCTCTTCAGCCTCCTCCCCAATATCCTTTTTGGTGCCTTCTTCATCATCTGAATCAATATGAATAATTTCAAACTCATCTATCACTTCCATGAATTTTTTGATATGCTAATCATATTCAAAAACTTGTCAGTATTTGATACTATCATGAATGGAAGGTTTGCATCTCATTTTGATCTCATATTTAATTTGAGGGGTGGATGGTACTTTAAAGGTATTGGCAGCTACTGCTAAGGAATCAAATGGATGATTAAACTCTCTCATAACAACAAAAATATTGAAAGCTACATAAAACTTATCAATCTTATCCATATTCGATTTTTGTATGCCCTCATTCTTGGATGCCTTGTTTGATAGGAAACTTTTACCTGCTACACAACTAGCTCTGAATCTCTAAATACCACCAACTTGGTAATTTTCATCTTGCTTGTTGCCTCTAGGCCTAAGATCAATGATTCATATTCAACCACTTTATTTGTGGCCTCAAACTCAAGCTTGTAGGACAAATGAATTTCGTTTTTGGTGGGGGATATGAGCACTATGCTAGCTCCAAACCCTTCTTTTGAGTATGCACCATCAAAAAACATTTTCCATATACCATCTACTTCTTCCACAAGGATTATGAGAGGATCTGCAAGAATTGGGGTTTCATTGTACTCTTCATTTATAGATAGGATACAATGGCCCATATCTTCATCAACGACATATATGGGATGATTTACAGGGTTTCTCTAATCACTAACCACATAAGAAAACTTTATCTCACCATACAACGTTCTGATCTCTCCTCCAAAAACTGGTACAATGGCATAATTCATATCCATCTGCATAGTTCCTCCCAATTTTCATGCCCATGTTCTAGACAACAACATTCCATAATTGGTTGGTATATTAGCCACCACCACGTCCATCATAATTCTCTTAACATGCAGCTGGCCCAAGATGATAACCATGTCTTTAATCATCCCATAACACTTCACTTTTCTAGCATTAAATGAATAGAGGTCATGATATGGCCTGGTTATTTCCAAGCCCAACTTTTCCATGACTATTTTGGGCATAAGATTGTGTGATTCTCTAGAATAGAGCATACAATTGTGAAACATTTTATCATGAATATTCAAGTTCACATAGAATGGTGCCACAAATTCCTCTTTGTCATCAATATGAGGACCAACAACTATTGTAGGGGACTCATCTTGTACATTCAAATTATCAGGAGGATTTGTTGATCCCTTCCCTTGCATCATTTTCTCAATCTGTTTATGGTATGAGGGGTTTTTAGCCAGCTCCACCAAAGGCATGGGAATATTGATCTTGGATAATTCACTTTTAATATTGAAAGGTGAAATTAATTCCTCAAGTTATTTAGTTTCTTTTTCTCTTTTAACAAGATCCAAAAGTTCAACTACCTTAGGGATGTCTAGAACCTCTTTAACTTTATCTTTGGACAACTTTCGACCAGATTTATTAGCATGAGGTTGACTGTTTGCAACAATTTCATTATTATGAGGCCTGAGATCATACTTGTTATGCATCTCATCCTCTAGTGCATCAACAAAACATCTGTATTAAACTGAGGATAAAGCTCCTTTGTTGGGTTGATTGCTAGGCATCCATTTCTTAGGATTTAGAGACTCCTCATAATCATTTTGAGTTAGATAAATGGAATCATTCTCATATTGAAGTAGGTGTATTTATTCTATGTATTCATCATATCTCTCATCCACTACTTCTTTAATAAATTTGTTGTCATTGTTATATTTTACATGAGGTTGAATGGGTTTTTCTTCATTTCTTCTCTTCCTTCTCATGAGATATGGATTATGAGGTCTTCTGAATTGATTAGGGTTAGGATTCCTTATGGATATTTCTCAATGGGATATGTTTGTATTGGTATTCTCTATCTCAAATATGGACACTTTGTTTGTCATATTCCTGATCAATCTAGACATCTCATCCATCTTTGCTTCTTGGGGTTTCTACTTGGATCAGGAGTACTAGAGTCTTCCCCGACCTTTTTATTTTTTTCTTGATATTGTTTTTTCTTCGTATTTCCTAATGAAATCATGTTTCCTTCTATGCCTATTTCATCCTCTTGCATTACTAGTAGGGTTGGGGACCTTCTTTCTCTCAAAGTCATGGAAAAATCAGCATCAAATTCCCCAACGTATGTCACTTTAGTTGTTGGTTGTGATGGATTTATATATCCAGAAATCGTGTTATAGAGCTTATTAAAACTCATGTTAAATTCATCAATAGTTTCATTGGCTCTTTTGCTAAGTGAGATAAATTCATTTAGGTAGTATAGGATGTCCCTTTTCTCACCCCACCATCTCATAAAGGCAGCTTCTAGAGCTGGCCAACTATCAATTGAAGCAACATGAAACTCTTTGAACCATTTTCTAATGTCTCCCATCAAAGTTTGGACAAATATCCTCATGAATATGCCACTGTGATCTACAAACTGGTCCTATAAATTCTTAGAAAGCACTCATATTCTCTTCAACTAAGTGGGTTTTATCTCCATAAAATTTTGGCAGATATTTCATGTAATTCTCAGGGAGGTCATGGGTAAATTGGGGTATATTCAATGGGGATAATATGTAAGTGACCTGAGGATTTATAGGTGTTGGGGGAGGAGGTTTATTCCCCCAAGGTCTTCCTCCACCTAAGGCATCCATGAGATTTTGTAAAATGATGTTATGGGATTTAAAGGATAGAGGAGGCACAAGAATTTTCAAGAAGGGTCGATGGGAAGAACTAACTTCTTGGATAAATTCTAGAGGAGAAATTTGAAGACCTATCAAACGTTCTGGTGTAGATTTTAAAGAATAGAGAAAATATTCAGGTATATCAGTCAGATATATAGATTCAACATTTTGATGAATAACAGAAGGAGAGATTTCTAGATAAGGGTTACATGAATAAGAAGAGGTCTGATGCTCTCTGATATTCCTCCAGGTCATAAGATTTTCTGGATCTGAATATATCGAAACTTGAACATGATCATGGTGGCTTCTGGTGTGTCTTTTGGTAGAGGCCAAGTTGTCCTTCTGTGGAGTCACTAGGTGAAAAATTAATTGTCAAGTGAATGAGGCTTGTTCACCATTAAGTCTCAAAGCTTACAATGTCATATCCCCAGGGAATATTTCTTCAATTTACATCCCTGAAAATGACACCATTTTAGATGTTAGCCTTGGAGATGTTCTAGGATGTTATTGGAACGATGTCGATGCACCTCAGGGGCCAAGAATCAGGATGAATCTTAAGGGAAGATTTGCAGTAATGTAATTGTGAAATATTTGGGAAGTTTTTCCCCCCCTCTCTCTCTCTCTCTCTCTATTTTGAAATTATAGGACCTCAAACAATTCTTAGTTCAACTAACAAATGCTCTCAACTATTAGAGGAATTGTTTTACGAGTGTTTCAAACAATCAAGCTTGAAATAAAGATGAAATGGTGGATCAAAGGAAAAAATATATAGGGAACTACTAAGAATGAATCTTGTAGCCTATGGAAAAGAATAGCGTTCTGAGAAATTAAGAATTCAATAGATCTAAAAAAATGCATATAGATCAATAAAACATTTCTTCAAATATATAACATATTCACACATTCAAATACATGAAGGTACACTTTGCATATCATTTAAATGCACAAAGAAAATGACAAGAAATGGTCATACATTTAGAGGAAATCACTTATGTGTCATTACCAGACATCATATAGTAAAACTAAACATGGTGAATGGCTTGCTTCTTGAGATTATATAAATCAGATCTGATAGAAGAAAAGAAAAGTGGGAGAAGATTTTTTACAAGAACACAAACGCAATAGAAGAATTACAGAAGGAAAATTTAAACACAAGGGGATGAATCTCTATTTTCCTGTTGCATTTATCAACTAACTATGCTCAAGGTATCTTGGTGGTCAAAAAACTCTAGTTAAAATAAACTCTTTAACTCCCCAAAGTTTTGACCTTAACAATGGGAACCTACATTATCTTTTATTCTTCTCTCTCATGCCCTTAACTGCTTCTTGAAACCACTTCTAGATTCTTGAAACCATTTCCATACTCTTGATTCTTGAGTGTTTTTTCTCTAGTCCAAATCAAATAAATTACTTTCACCTGTTGTATTTCTGTTATGCATGAGATTGTGGGACAACTAGAGATTCGTAGGACAATATATCCACTCAATATATGTCCCTAAAGAGTCCCTCTAATCATTTACCTTGAACAAAAAACTTGAAATTATAATTGCAGAGATCATGTGACTCAATAGGTGTTGGATCGGTTTTGGAGATTAATCTTAGCCGCTAATCGAGGTCACCCTTCAGAGAAATCAAGGTTTACAAAGGTGTAAAATTCACAACTATCATATCAATCTCGGAGAGCTATCGCAGTCATTGGTTGGGGTGCTGGAGATCGACTGGGAGCCATCGACCGAGCTCGGCCATGGGAAAGATTTTAGCTAAGGAAAATATATCGTGTTGATGTCACCCTGGACATGTCATAGATTTTCATTAGCCCACGATGGCTTTGACATGGTAGGGTAGTGGGACACGTGTCACCCATTTTTGGTGTGTTGAAATGTGTATCTAGCAGGTTCCACTTGTCCATGTGGCATTCTTTGATTGGCCCTAACAGTGCTTTTCTTACAATTTGGCATTACACCTGGACAAGAGGATTGAATCTAAAGAATAATTCTAGAACGTTGATCAGTCTCACTTGAAATAGGTCCAAATAGATCTTGACTATCCTTCAAAGGTACCCTATAGGAGTGGTGAAGGATTAAGTCTAAACAAGGCTTCGACAAGAGAGGCTTTGATGGCGTCATAAACTAATCTAGACCACCCATTAGAGTTCTAAGGAAAATAGAGAGCCATTGATCTCACTGTGATAAAAAAAAAATTGGCTAAGGAAAAAACCTTATTATGATGATGTCAGGGTGACAACGTGATGCCTTCTCAATGTTTTGCATTGGTGCTGATGTGGCAGACATGTGGGACACATGTCACCTAGTTTCAAGACATTTATGTGTGTATCTAGTGGGTGCCACATGTCCATTTTGAGGCTTCAAATAGGCTCTCACAGTGCTTCATTGGTGGCCTGGTGTGACACTTGGCCAGAAGGATTTGATACCTGGGAGCAAACTAGACCGTTGATCGGTCCCACTTGAAAAAGGTCTGAGATCATATCAGGACCATCCATCCTAGGTACTCCATTAGAGTGGTCAGGGTATGGTATTCAAACATTACATTGATGAGGGAACTCTGAGGGAAAATATCAACCGTTGATCTAGATTTGCGCGGGGAGGTCCGACTATGCAAAAGAGTCGTTGATCTAGCTCGACCAAGAACCCCAAAAATAGTTAAGGAAGATATGGTGAGGCTTATCTCACCATGAATGTGTGACACCTTTCTAGTGGTCCTCGTTGGCATTGATTTGGAAGGGAGACATGACACGTGTCACCCATATTTGATATGCGTTGGGGTGCTTTTGGTGGGTTACACCTATCCATGTGGTAGTTGTTGATTGGCTCTAACAATACTCTGCTGGAAAGATAATGTCACATCTGGATGAGAGGCTTTGAAACCTAGGAGTATATTTGGACCGTTGATCGGACCCACTTGGAAAAGGTATGAGATTAGATCTAGACCATCCATCGGAGGTGCCCATCGGAGTGGTAAGGGTCTAGAATTCAAACATGACTCTATTGAAGGGGTTATGAGAACACATATTAGTTGTTGATCTGGAGTTGTGAGGGGCATCCTGATGATGCATGAGGGTTTTCGATCTAGCTCGACTAAGAGTGAAAAACTGACTAAGTCAAAGATCATCATGTTGACGTCATCACAATATCTGGTGGATTTTCATTGGTCCACTCTGATGCTGACAAAGAAAACCAACATGACACATGTCACCCAGATTTAGAATATTTACCTATGTACGTGGTGGGTTCCATGTGTCCACATGGTATCTCTAGTTGGCCATAACAGTGCTCTACTGGTAGGCTGATGTGACATCTTGTTGTGAGGCTGTGATATATGATATCAGATCTTGATCGTTGATCAGGGGGCACACTTGCTTAAACATTTCTTATTGATTGGATGTGTCTCATCAGAGTGGTCCAAAAGATAGGTTCCAATATGACTCTGACGGAGAACTCCAATGACCGTTGATCCAAAAGGTCAAATGCACGACGTGATCTGGGCCATCGAGCTTTCAGGGTCTAGAAAATTGTTAAAGTTGTGATTTTAGGCCACAATCTTGTGATAAGATCCCTGTCCAATAGTGTTAGGCCCCGTTTTCACATGGAAATATCCTTTTGTACCTCCAATAAGTGCTTGAGGGTCTCAAACTTTCCTTATGCACACAAGGGTATCAATTTTCTTTCTATTTCTTCATTCTTCCTTAGGATGATTTGACTCCCAACTATTTCAGGGACTCTGGAAGCTTTCCTTTTGCCTCTATTTCGTCCAATCTAAGCCTTATAAATTCAACCACATTTCATTTAACAACATGAACAAAAATATCACTAACAAGTAGTTTCAACTACTTTTAGTTAAGTTATTTAAAAAACTTGTAATTAAATAGGAAAACTCTTTTATTTAATTTTCAAAATATTTCCTTGTTCCTCCATCAATAAAAATGCATTAATATCATCAAAAAATCAACATAAACATATATCCCAATCATATCCCATGAAATATTTCAAAACACACTTATGACTCCAAAATACCAAGTATATATGCATATACATGCCCAAAATTAAATAAGTCAACAAGATGTAAAACATATATTGTTGTTCTAAAACATATATTGTCTATTGTCTGAAATATGAGTGAAGTATGTCCAAACAGTGAAGCCAAAGTAAATAACATCATAAAATCATAAATAATATTTTTTGTGTGAGGCAATTTTCCTCTATCCACTTTCCTTTGACTATGTTACCTTGGGCATTTGTGAATTTTCCTTAATAGGAATTTTACCTTTAACTATTGATTCTTTTGGGTGCATATCTTCAAAATGGGTATGTCCATCCTCATGTCCATGTACAGGGTGCTATGAATATGAGGTGATTGAGTGTGAGGATGCTTGTGATTGATTGGAGTCAATAGAATGGGTAGGACGCTTGTCATTTCTAGGCTTTGGTTCTTAGTATTTGAAAGTTTTTGGAAATGCATGTGAAGTAATAGAATCAGTAGGTTGAGCAGGTTGCTCAAGAGGAGGTGGTGGTGGCAATGGTAAAGAAATTTTTGGCCATCCATCAAAACCAGGGAGAGGAGGATGTACAATATCATTCCATCCATCATTGACTGGGACTTCGGGTGGTAAAGAAACATGTGGTTCAAATGGTATATCAGAGATGCTAGGATGAGGAAGAAAAGGTGGTTGTTCATGTGGAGGAGAAGGTCGAAAGACTCTTTGTCTGGCTAAGTTTAAGAAACTAGTTTGTAAGATTTGATTAAAATCTTCGGAATCAACATCAAAATGAATGGAAAATTGAAGTATTTTGTTTCCCCCTTGCCAAAAATAATTTGGCCTTCTTCCTCTACCTCTATTTTTTTTTCCATACCTTCCTCTATTGAAAAATATCATTTATAAAGTATAAGGATAAATTAGAGTATGTATACAATACCAAGTGAAACATTGAATACCATTTGCATTAACATAGTTTTAGAGATAGATCTAACTTGATCAACAAGAAAGCATGCATACAACTAGGGATAAAAGGAAAGGGTAATTCAAGAAAAACTTTTATCTCTTCTTTGAAATACTTCACCACCTCATACATCTGATCATTATTTAGGAACATGGCAATTACAATGTAATTGGGAGTATGAGAGGCTTTATAATGTATGGAAAGTGAATATAGATGGTAAGGAAAGAATGTCACATGTTAAAAAATAACAATGCACCAATCATCAACCATTAACCAATATTTCAATGCTTGTCAATAATCATCTCACGCATGCCATGTCAAATATGTATTGATTAACTGCTAGCATATCCACTATCTATTTCAAAAAACAAATGGAATTACTTATGTATCAAGGGGAAGAAATATGGACTAAAATGAAAACAAAATTTGGGAACTGGGAATAATTCATGTAAAATGAGAGTGTGGGGGAATCTCCCCTAAACAATCAATCATTCTCCAAAATACATATACAATTTCATCCAAACAGAATTCAATCACCTTGAAATATATCCCCTTCAAAATCTTCCCTTGAACATATTTTTTTATTGATCAAAATATACATCTATTTTTAAATATCCATATCAAATTGATAGAGAAAGATTTCTTACTTCATACAATCGGAGGAGAAAATATGGCATTTTAAAATGATATATGCTCCTAGGAATTAAGGAATAGTGAATGAAAAGTGATAGTATGAGGGGATTGGTATTGTATGTAGAAATAAAATAGTTCTAATTCTTAGACAATCAACCACGTTCTCATTCCAATGATTAGATCCCCTTAACTTATCTCAACAAGCTTTGCAATGATCATGAAACCCATATATAACACCAAAATTTTCATATCATGGCATTAAATGACTATGAAATAAGCTTACAGTAAAATTTATCTTCCAAATAAAATTTGATGGAGACCCTTCAACCCCAAAACAACATTATGTAATCAACCAAATCGAATCTATCTCTAGTTAAATAATTTCCATTGACCCCCAAAACATAACACATGAACTATAATCCACCAAATATTTTCTTCAAACAAACCAGTGAATGGATCATGGATATACCTATGCTACAACCATATCTATACACACACACACACACACCCACAATAAAATTTATCTTCCAAATAAAATTTGATGGAGACCCTTCAACCCCAAAACAACATGATGTAATCAACCAAATCAAATCTATCTCTAGTTAATTAATTTCCATTGACCCCCAAAACAGAACACAAAAACTATAATCCACCAAATATTTTCTTCAAACAAACTAGTGAATGCATCATGGATATACTTATGCTACAACAATACACACACACACACACACACACACACACACATATATACAAATAATGAGGATTTGAAACTTGGTAGCACTATTCTTTTATCACTGTAGACTTTTTCATATGACCATCGGCACTTCCTAAATAAGGAATGAAAAAGTGTTGAGCTTAGGAAGATACCAAAAAAACTTAGTTGTTCGAGCTCGATACAAAATGTCTTCATGACATGTATAGGAATTAAAAGCCTAATATTTTAGCAATAAAATGATACGATCAAAGGACTCTTAAATTTCTACAATAGGGTTTTTTAAATCAAAATATCAATCGTCCAAGGAACCAATAATAACACAAGGTCGAGCAGAACTATAGAATGGCCATTTAAATACATGGGTTTGAAGTTGTACACACACACACACACACACAAACAATGAGGATTCAAAACTTGGTAGCACTATTCTTTTATCACTATAGGCTTGTTCATATGACCATCGACACTTCCTAAATAAGGAATGAAAAAGTGTTGAGCTTAGGAAGATACCAAAAAAATTAGTTGTTCGAGATCGATACAAAATGTATTCATGACATGTACATGGATTAAAAGCCTAATATTTTAGAAACAAATGATACAATAAAAGGACTCTTAAATTTCTACAATAGAGTTTTTAAAATCAAACTATCAATCGTCCAAGGAAACAATAATAAAACAAGGCCGAGAAGAACTATAGAATGGCCTTTTAAATACATGGGTTCGAAACTATAGAATGGCCTTTTAAATACATGCGTTCGGCCTCTAAATTTTTTCAATATATCAACCTTGGCCATTTCTCTGTGTAAAGGAAGTGAGGTATCAGGCAAGACAACATGTACAATGTTTCAACATTTTGAACATGATACAAGGTCTTTTTCTGTCATGTACAGGACCAAAACAATACTGTGATAATACCCAAGGTTTCATATAAAATGATAAAACACAATAATTCCCAACTTCAGAGTAAGGCAACAAAAGTAGGGTCTACAACACAAATAAAGTTGATGACGTGATAAAGTTCAAGACACACTTGCAACGCACAATCAAGTAGAATGGAGGAAAGTCTTTGAAGACCTGGGTTCGAAACCATTCAAAAGAAAACAAATATACACACAAGGGAAAACCCATGAGTCCCTTTCACTCTTTTTGTTCAAAATCTCAAATCTTAAAGAGCAGAAAATGAGGCTGCTACAGAGCCTATATATTTTATGAAAATGAGCAGAAAAGAAGCTACACCGAGCCAAAACATGCCATATACAATGAACTCACATAGTTAGGACCCGAAGATAATAGTTTTCAAAATCATAGTAAATGGTAGAGTGAAAATACAAGGAAGTATTTATTTTGGAAAAATAAATAACGAGCTCGAGAATACAAAAGGAACAAGCATACACATAACCAGTAAGCATAGTTATTCCAAAACCATTTGTTTCGAAAATAAAGGTGCATTTCATGGGTACAATATGGAATAGCATACCTTTCTTTGGTGCTTAAATACTTCCAAACAATAGGTCTCCAATTAACGCCACCACCACAATTGAGCTTGGAACAGGGGCATTACTCACCAGTGCAAAACCACATGAAATGAAAAAACCCCAGCAAAAGGTGGTATACCTCAATGCATGAATTCCTGCATCCCATGCATTGAATGCATGGGGCATCGTGTTCCCCAAAACATTAACTTTCCAATCCATCTTATATTCCACTATTACCATCTACCAATCACAATTCTAAGATAGGACAAAATATGAAAATGTTCACATGCCATATAACTTCATCAACAGATACATAACAATGCCAACCCAAATGAAGACCCAACTTCACATCAAATTTATTATCTAAATGTTTATTAAAAACCAAATTCATTGGAAACAAATTATGCAATGGGTATATAAATATCAATCTAAACGATCAAAGGAAGGTTCGAGTGATGGCAAGTGCTATACGATATCAATTTTGAGATCATATAATATACCATATGCACTATGTTAAAAAGAAATTTCAACCTTTTAACTTCAATGCACCACCCTTTCTCATATAGAATAGACAATTATCATATAGATGCGTTGACATTTGGAGTTATATCAAATACTTTCATATATGGTGGACCATATAACTATACCATGCATAATTTGCATAAATGATCTTGCCTTCCTATGTAACTAGAAATCAACCCTTAGAATAAATCTTTATTGAGAAACAACAATTATGAGAGAGAACCTTTTAAATGTTTCATAATCTTCTTATGTAAGTCTCAAATAACATTTATGAGTGGAATGTGAGTAATATAAAAAAAGTCTTTTGCATTTATCAAGAAAACCCCCATTTCTTTTGCACAATAAAACTCATAACCAAACCAAAGAAGGAAAAATTATCACTGCACATGTAGATGAGATTGTTTCAATAGAATGGAATCATTCAATCCTAGGGATAACTGAAATTAAACATATTTTTCTTTCTCCCTAGGGGGTTCGACCTATAGTTAAATATTTAATATATCATAGATAATAAAAATTTTGAATTATTCCTTGCAACTATTTGTAGGCTAGTGTCTAGTTTACAAGTTTGCGAGTCAACACCAGGCAAGGAAAACAACATGGTGATGCCTCCAAGTTGACCATCCCAACCGGATCCAATGTATCAGGTGCCTTGGCTTCTTGTTGTGGCCTCAACTTCCAACATGTGTTTGGCTATATGATAAACTGAGGTTTTGAGGAGTGATGATACCTCTCCAAAGTTGTCATCTTGTTCATGATTTGATTCTGAGTCTTGATGAACTAAGTAATCATTTGATCCCACTTCTGAGTTATGAGCATAATTGGATCCTGGACTATGTTGGTTGATCTCTTCATCTTTGGTTCCATCTTGGTACGAGGCAATTGGAAGGACTCAATCTTTGAGCTGAAGAGATGATCCTCAATATGAGCATTGTCTTCTTTGGCCTTCACAAGAATGACAGGCATCCTTTCTTTCATAATAAAATCGAACTATCCATCAAAATAATTCAAGTAAAGGAGAAGAGAGGCTGCATCTGATGGAAATACATCCTTCAGGATTTGACTGTGTAAACTTTCAAATATAGTGTCAAACTCCTTCACTGTTTCATTTTTTTTTTTTATCTGATTGAATTGAATGAAAAGCATTCAACTATCATTTTTTGTTGTCCATATTTTCTTGAAAAACAATGAAAGATTCATAGGATGCTAGGTGGTTTTTATGTAAACCTTTATGTAAATTTCTAGCATCTTCTTCAAGAGACATAGCTAATAACTTCATTATAATGTCTTCATGTTCGATAACATTGTCTTCCATGGTCACACTAATAGCTTCAATATGATATTCAGGTGTGATCAAGTTGTTCCTCATGAAATTTGGAAACCATTTGTGATATTATTTGGTCATTGCATTGGGATAACTAGGGATGGTGGCCAAATTCAAATTCTTGTAAATGATTCTATCCCAAGAGTGAGACATTGTGGTGAGGGGAAGGTTACCTTGGAACATGGTTTTGACAATAGGATAATTATGAGGAAGCCTTCTTCGGTAAACCTTGGAAGGATTGAATGTTCATTGTGGAATGGATCTGGGGAATGATGGGTTCTTAGTTTTTGAAGTCTCCATATGATATTAGAAATTTCATCAAAGGGGGAGAGGGAACTTCCCTCAGGTGGAGTCACTAGGAAACTAGGAAAAGGATAATTTGGGATAGCTTGCCAAGTGTCATTAGGGATTGGAAAAGGATTGAAAATCCTCCCCGATAATGACACCAAAATGTCATCGCATAAATTGTAGCTTGGGAAAATACAAACCCAAACCACGAAGGTGTGACAACTATGGGAGTATTTACCCACTGTCACCTTAGATAAACACTCTCCTCACTTTAGTGATGATGAAAATTACAACAAGGGGGGAACCTTGGGTGACCCTAGGGGGATTGAGATGAAAAGTGAAGAGATATGAGAGGTGCCCCTATAGGTCAAGGTCAAATGTGGATATTAAACTTGGAAGAGAGTCTCATGATATGGTAGTTGGTTTCCAAAGGTGATGTACTTGCAAAACAATATTATCCCTACCCACAACATGACAATATAGAGAGATAGATGATTCAAAACCAAATCGGATTCAACAAGTAACATTGCTGTCCCAAATTGTAGAAGCATGGAAATATATATATCAACAATAAATGACAAAAAGAGATGAAAAATTAACCATCAAAAAACAAGTACAAGATGTTGGAAACAAAGCTAGCAATGACTAATTAAACTTCCAATGATTAAATCAATATTTTGATAGTGATTAGGGGGATGTTATGTAGTGCTATCAACAAGTTTTGTAACATCCTAATGGATGTATAAAAAAATTTATATAACATAAAATTCTAGCCACCAAAATTAAAAAGCAATCCAGCCAAAAGATAGCTAACAACTAGTAGATTAATTATAGCAGCTTGGAAGTAAAATTTAATGGTAGAATGGTGAGTAAACCAAGAGGCAATGATGATTTTTCTACAACCCTGTTGTCTGTAGAATAAATTTATAACAGAAATGAGAACCAATTGGCCAATCAAGATGCCCTAGGGAAAAATAAATCTTATAGCATGTAGAATTAGATCCAACTCAAACAATTGAAATATCTCAAAAATTCACATGTACCAATGCATGAATATACAATCTCCAATGCAAGTAGATTAGTTCCTTATTAAATGGGTTATGGAACATCTTGTGTATGAGTTATGGTTTGTTACTTTTCTAGGGGTGTAATCCTTTTTACTCCCTAGAGAAAACCAACCTTAGCAAGGTAAATCGACAAGGGAGTAAGCCCTTTTGCTCCTTGTAGCAACCTTTTCAAAATATATTTTCTCGATGACAAAAAGATGGATCTTGATGGAGCGTGTATGCCCTTATATTCCTCCAAGGATATATACAAATTAACCTTGAAACAAGAAGAAACAACACACTTATGTAGACATTCCTTACCAATTTCAAGAGACGACATGAAAAAACCCTTCTTTATCAAGAATATTCCATCAAAATTGCAAAGAGACAAGAATCAAGAGATAGAACCTATATTATTCCTCTAATAGACAATTTAAAGAATCCACAAAGCATCAAGAGAGAGATAGAGCGAATTTCCCAAGTAGGGAGAAAATTTCAGCCAAAGTGTATGTAATTTGCAAGTGAAATTTATGATAAAATGAAATGAAAGTGACCTCTATTTATATGAGGTCACTTAAAACTATTTTTCCACATTCTAATTTTAAGGAGGCCAACCTCATTAATTTCCAAATAAAAAATACATAAAGTATTTTCCCCTTTAGGGTTGACGTCATGCCCTATAAGGGTTACAAAAACCTCCAAAGTGAGACATTTTTCCTCATGATGGAATCCATTGGTCCTCCAAAGTCCACATGCCATGTCATCAAGTACTCTAGTGCATTCCATGTGTCTCTCTCTCCATTAAATCACTATTGGAATACTGAGAGGGGGGGATGAATCAATATGAGAACTTTTTACCACATTCAATTACAATATATAAACTTCAACTTTATTAGGAGTATATTAGTTATGATTGCATTCAATATACCATGAGAATATAACCACAAATAGTATCATCACATCAAATAAGCACATCCACAGTACACCAGAGTTTACGTGGAGACCCAAATGGGAGAAAACCACAGAATGGTTTCTTATATATATCAAGAATACATTCATAGGAAGCACCAATGTCTGAATTCTACAACACCAACTGGAAGGAGGCACCAACCCCTTGATTTAAAGGCATGAACTTGAAGGAAACACCAACTCCCTAAATTCTACAACACCAATTGGAAGGAGGCTACGACCCCCTGATTTACAGGCACCAACCTAAAGGAAGCTCCAACTCCCTGATTTCTTTGATACAAACTGGAAGGAGGCTATGACCCCTTTATTTACAGGCACCAACCTGAAGGAAGCTACAACTCCTTGAAGCCTCCATCACCAATGAGAAGGAGGATACAACCCCCTTTCCTTTCCCCATCCTTTCGCCCTAAAATATAAGTGTAGACTCACTGTCACTACCACTAATCAACCTATAGCTTCCAATACCACCAATACAATAACTTGTCACTATCACTATCACTGCCATTGTCACATCAACCTATAACTTTCACTGTCTCATCAACCAATCATTGTCCCTATCACATCAACCTGTCACTATCACTATCAATGTCACATCAATCGATTAGTGTTACTCTGTCACATCAACCAATCACTGTCACTCTGTCACATCGACTTGTTCCTAATGATCAAATAATCATCCAACCTATCATTGTCCATATCACTGTCACTGTCACTGATATATCATCATCAATTAGTTGTAATCAGATCCACTCACATGGATACCAAAAACATCGCCATTCCATGTACATCAAAATGTACCATACATCAATTGTTATAGAAAGATTTGCCTCACCCTATGAAATCTTGCACAGAGGGCCTTTTTCCATTTCCCTATGCAGAATTGAAGTCCCTTATTGCAAATCCCAGAGCTAAAAACCTAATTTTTCCACATATATGTGCCCTGCCTATATTACAACATGCGTATATGCAGGTTGCACCACTAAAGCCCGTGTACATTGGGAAATGTCCAAAAAATTGAAAAATGGTGTCGGATTTCCATGTCACGTCACGAGATCAATGATCCTTGGCCTTCCATATACTAGAAACGTTCTGACTTAGCCTTTCAGTTCCACTTGAAGGCTATAAATGGGACAAATCCGAGCTATCATGGAAAAAGGGAGGAAGAATTCAACTTTGAAAGAAAAGTTACTATGGAGAAATTATTCACTTCACATTGAGTCTGCATCCCTTTGTCCTTTAAGTCTGAACACATTGTTCAACCCCCAAGATCTTCCCTTATTGATTGAGAACTTCATTGTCTCTCTTATATGAGCTTTCCTTTGGTGGAGGATTGAAGTGGTGGAGGCCCAGCTGGAAGGAACTTAGTTTCTCGATTTTGAACCGTACTGACACGGAAGTTTGTAACTAATTCACTTCTGTTGATTATATCTTAATAGAAATACTCTTTACTCGTCCAATTAATATCTTGCAAATATTTGAATTATTATTCCATGGGAGTATTTGTTATGAATGTTGAAGGATTATGCTATTGAATGTGCTAACATCATATATTATCACTGTATCCTTGTGTTGCTTGGTTGTTGAGGACTAGTTGCAGGTATATTGCTTTAGGTCAAGTGCTCAATGGTGGACTTCATCGAATGTCTGGACGAGGTAGGCCTCTTATCTTGTCTTGGCCTCTAGTCCTTTTTCCTATGGTATGCCAAATTTTACTTCACAGTTTTCAAACTCGATCACAGTTGTTGGCCCTAATGCTAGCATTGGACTTGGGGGCACTACACCTCCTTTTGGTGGTTCTCATATCCCTCAAATGACTCCTAAAATGGGAGGCCTTCCTTCTTTTAACCTTGGGTCTAATCCTCTTTCTTTTGGGTGGAGCAACCAACCTGATGGACAAGATTTTGCTCAATTTTTTTCCTATACCCTTACCTCCTCAGTGTTGATTTTGACCAACACAATTGGCATGACGAATACACCTCTGTCCTCTGTATTCACACCCAGAGGAGGTCAGTTTCACGCCTTGGGCAACCCCCAACCAGGATCCAATCCAACTGGGGGCAATTTTTATAACCCCCATTAGAACATTCCTACTGGAATGATTCCCAACCAACCTCTTATGACTCAGCCTGGAGGAGGGTCTTACAATCCTGGACAAGGCCATGGTGCTTACCAAAACCTTGGATGGACTGCAGTTCCTCAAACACAATCTTACCAGGGAGCTTGGGGCCAAATGTCGCAACCCCATATCCCTTATCTAGCCACGCTTAATCTGCCATACTTGTCTAAGTTGATGAACGACCTTGTGTGTCATGATCCTACATGGCCCCCCGTTCCCACCAAAATTCCTTGGTACATTCTGAAATTCGAAGGTAAGAATGGCGAGGATTCTAGTGATCACGTTACTACCTTTAACCTATGGTGCTCCTCGAAATCACTTAATGATGATTCCATTTGGTTAAGATTATTTCAACGCACCCTCATTGGGGTCACTGCGAAATGGTATATAGAGCTACCTATAGGGGAATATGGGACCTTCAGTCAGATGGTGTTAGTCTTCCTTAACCACTTCCAATTGTCGGTTCGTTATGATGTTGTCCTAAAACTTCTGTCAACTTTACGCCAGGACATAGCCACTCATATCTCGAATCATATCCAGGAGTGGCGTAGACAGAAGAGGTTGATTAAGACCTCCATACCCCCAACCTTTCTTTTAGAATGGTTCCTCAAGTCTTTGCAGCCTCCTATATCGAAGAATGTTTCTACATCTGGGGTTACCACTGAGGAAGAAACAATCTTCAAATCCCAACAGTTAGATATTATATACACTCAGTCTGGGATGTTATACCACATTCTTCCTGACGCACCGAGGTCAACCTATGACCCTAGACAAAAACCTAGACCTCATGCTGATGGCATTGTAGGCTCTGCCAATGTAAAATCCGTAGACACGATGACACACCATTTGAAAGAGTTGTCTCTAAACCAGTCTGCAGGAGGGACAAATTTGTTTGTGTCTTCCAATCCCACTCAGTCGACAGATGTACATTCTATGCAATCGTCGACCAACCCAAATGGTGACAAACAACTAGGCGGGAATAAGAAGAAAGGACATAATAATAGTTGTAAGGGTGGGAAAAATAATAATAAACCCAAGGACAATGGTAATAATGAGAAGAAGAATAAGAATGTTGGAGAGGGAAAGAAAGAAAGGCGTAAGGTGAAATTTCCCTATAAGATTTGTACAGACGATCACCTTACTCATTTATGCCCCAAACTTGTGGAAGATGCAAGGCTCTTATCTCTACCACCCATCATGATGATGAATCCTTTCCAACATTACCATAACATGGCCTTGAGCTCTTCAAATGCCAGAAATGCGGTCGGTGTGAGTAAAAACCCATCATTGCAAGACGGTGATCGTTTGTGTATCAATATGGTTGATGCTAAAGTTCATGTAGCCACTTGATCTCGAGATTATAGTTCTTCATAGCCTATACCTGGTCTAGAATCTCCTCCTCCTCCTCCAGAGACGACTTTACAGATCGAAAAACTAGAGCCACTTCCTCGTATTCTGAAAGGAGTACTCAAGTGCTCTACCCACAATCCAAATGATAGAGCCACCCATAACTACTCCATTGTTGAGGACCTGGGTCAAACCCCTTGTGCGATGTCATTTTTGGAGGTACTCCAGACGTGTCTGTTATGGGTGGGAAATCTCTCCTACATACTTAGAATTTAAGGGCTCTAATCATGCATGCAAAAAATGACCATTTAAAAGGCCTCTAATTTTTCCTATTCTCCCAACACAAAACCCCACATTCATGCAATACAAAGGTGTAAACAATATTTGGTAACTCTACCTTAAATCCTTCGTTTGATGTCGATCCCCTTTGCTTTCACTCGCTCCTTGATTGCAAGCCTCCTCCCAAAGATGACCTGCATTCACACATGAACAAACAGAGAGCTGCAAACATACATTTCATATACTAATTGTTGGGTTAGATGTGACAATATCATAAAATAAATACTCAATTTGAACACATGATATGGTGGGACGAAAAAAGTATTCCTTTTTGTATTAATCTTCACAAGAGTAAACTTACAATATGTGGTCAACACTTCTCCTAGAAACTAGTCCTAGGCTCCTCTCCAACTATACTCCAACTACTTTTCTCTATACTTCTATTTGCACAAGGATGGCCAAAGGTTGGGACAAAGGGAATGCTAAATTGGGTAGAGTTTATTTACTATGATTTTCCTACTTTCAAATGGGACCTCTACCCCTTCTTTTATAGGCTAGAAACGGCTAGGTATTTGGTCGAGTGACTGGCTATGCATGGTCAAAAGGTTTAGTTAACTTACCCAAAACTGTGTGTTTCATCAGCAACTTTCCATTTTTCATGCTTTTGTAGGTACACGCGGGTTGTAGTGAGTTAGCTAGCGTGTACATGCATGCAGTAGTGGAGAAGGGCGCATGGGCCTTTAAAAAGGGTGTTTTTAAAAAGAGTTGTTTAGTAATGGCTTGGCAAAGAAGGAATATGAGATGGACTGAAGCCAGGTAAGCATGGTTGGTGCAAATTAGGGTTATAACAGTGTCCTTCATAGAGGAATGACTTGCTATTTGCGTTAGGAGCTCTAGAACCTAGTGGTTCGGAAGTTATCAAGTTTGACGTCACAGATGTGAAGCCTCGCTTGCCTTACCATGTGGCATTCCAAATCCACGTGGGGTACTCAAAGTATACCATCAAACGTGTGGTTGTTGATGAACATTTTGCTACATGTGTGATGTCCCTGATCTGTTGGAAATCTCTTGGCTCTCCAACTCTCTCTCAATCGCCGACCATGTTGACTTCTTTTGACGGTCGTTCCTTCCGCCCTCACGGTATTCTTCCTGCCTTTTCGGTCTAGTTGGGTGGGAAGACGATAGAGGTGGATGTTGAGGTTGTTGATGCACTTCTTGATTATAAATTGTTACTAGGACACAATTGGACCTATGATATGATTGTCGTCGTGTCTTCCATCTTCTGCACTCTTTGTTTTCCACTCGATGTGAAGATCATGACGATCGACCAATTATCCTTTGCGTATGCTAGTCCCAATGCATCTATTACACCATCGATCCCCATGGTTGACAATTCTCAGCCAACAACTGAGAATATCGCTGTCGGAATGTATTCTTCTCTTATGGGTACTTTCGACTTCATGGCACCGATTCACCATGTTTAATCCATGTCCAATAGGCCCGTTTCGTCAGAGAGGTCTGTTCCTTTCCGCACTTCCTATTTTAGCGATCCTTGGACCCTACATTCCTTGACTTCATCTTGGGAAGGTCAGTCACATGCTGGAATGGTCATGCCACTATCGACAGTGGAGATTGCATATCAACTTGTTCTTGACTCTTCCGTCGATCGCGATCCTATTACCTCGTTGATCGACGAGGAGGATCCTATTCTTAAGCCCATGTGCACCACTTCGTTGTCTTGTTCACATGACTTCATCGATGAGACTTTTTTCTCAGACGAAGCTATCATCAAAACCATGAATGGTTCCGAGAAATGTTGGGATGATATGCACCATCGCTCTTGTTTTCTCCCAGATCTTGAAAGAATCGAACAAGATGACTTTTGATCTACTTTGAGTGAGATAGTTGGTTATGCCGTAGTTTCAATTGATACGCACAACATTTATGTTGAAGTAAATATGGCGAGTATCTCTCCTACTGTCATGATCGATATCTCTCGTACCCCTAGCAAGATTGAAAATGTACATATCAGTGCAGATTGTTTGCCAGAAGAAATCCTGATCTACACTGAACTCTTCAAGGAATTCTGAGATTCATTTGCTTGGTCATATGAAGAGATGCCAGGAATCGACCCTTGTATTGTAGAGCATGAGATTAGAATGTATATGAATGCTAAACCTGTTTGACAACGTCTTAGAGCTGTCAATCCCCAGAAGGCCCCTGCTATTAAGGCAGAGGTAGAGAAACTACTTAATGTTGGCTTTATCTACCTGGTTCCTTTGATTGAATGGGTATCCAATATTGTTCCTGTGAATAAGAAGCAAGGAACCATTTGTGTGTGCATGGAATTTTGTGACCTGAAAAAATCCTGTCCTAAATACAACTTTCCGACACCTTTCTTCGATCATATTCTCAACGAGTGTGCGAGAAGCGGAGTGTTTTCTTTCATGGACGAATTTTTAGGGTATAACCAAATTCAAATTAAACCTAAGGATCAACACAAGATGACATTTATTTGTCCTTGGAGTACTTTCGCATATCGAAAAATGCCTTTCAGTCTTAAAAACGTCGGAGAAACCTTCCAGCGTGCTATGACCTTCTCATTCCATGATATTAGGCATATAGTCAAAGCTTATCTGGATGATCTTGCTGCTCACTCTCGAAAGTGGATCACTTTACGAACCTTTGACTAGTTTTTGAAAGATGTCATTACTATAGAATCTGGTTGAACCCTCATAAGTGCATATTTTGCATTAGGTCTAGTCATCTTTTGGGATTTCTAGTTTCTGAGACCGAGATCATGGTAGATCCATTAAAGGTTGAGGCAATACTTTTATTTCCTCCCCCGCACACTATTCGACAACTTCAAGGTTTACAGAAGAAAGATAACTTTTTACGTCGGTTTATAGTAAACTATACCAATATCACTAAGCGTTTCATGGGTCTTTTGAAGAAGGACACCCCTTTTATCTGGGATGAGCGAGCCCAGGATTCCTTCGATGCTTTGAATAAATCCTTGATATCGGCGCCTCTACTGAAGCCCCCTAACTATAGTAGGGATTACATGCTTTATATCGCCGCGTCCGAGGAGACGATTGGTATGGTTTTGGTTCAGGAGGATAATGAGCTCTGTGAGCACGTCATATACTATCTTAGTCGAAACTTAGTCGGTCCTAAGCTCAATTATTCTCAAGTTGAAAATCTATCTTTGGCTATCGTTCATGCAGTCCAACGTTTAATCCATTATATATTTCTTTGCAAGACTACTCTGGTTGCCGATGTCAATCCATTTCAATACGTCCTTACCAGGCGTATCATAGGGGGAAAATATAATAAATGGATTTTCATTTTATAAGAATTTGATCTCGATTTTGTTTCTGTGAAATCCTAGAAATTGCTACTCTTCGCAGAGTTAATATACGACTTTCCATGATTAGATGAGGATGTTATCCATGTTGATTCATTTGTGGACAAACACATTTTCCTTGTCTCATCGTCCAACCCCTAGTATGGAGACATCGTTCTCTATCTTCAAACCTTGAAGTTCCCTTAGCATCTCTCGCAAGATGACCAACATCGTGTACGATACCAAGCTAAGAATTACACTATCATCGATGATACTTTGTATCACCGAGGAATAGACAATATCCTACATCGTTGTTTAACTCATGAGGAAGCTGAGTCAGTCCTAAACGATTTCCATAGTGGGGACTGTGGTGGTCATCTATCCAGGCTTGGGACATCCCAGAAAATTTTGCGAGCCAGTTATTTCTTTCCATCTATATTTAAATATTGTGTTGAAGTGGTTAAGAAGTGTCACCCCTGCTAGGTGTTCACTCGGAAAATGCACTTGCATCCAGCCCCTCTTCACCCAGTCATTACCGTCAGTTACTTCACCAAGTGGGGGGTGGACTTCATGGATTGCAACCCAACTTCGGCTAGGGGGCATCAGCACATTATCATGGTCATCGACTACTTTACTAAGTGGGTTGAGGCCATGCCTACATTTAAATCCGAAGGGAATATTATTTCCTTCTTCGTATTCAATCAAATTATCGCCCAGTTCGGTATCCCAAGTGAGATTGTCACTGATCATGGTAGTCACTTTCAGAATGAAATGATGGAAGAGATAGCATATAAGATGGGGTTTAAACATGGTCATTCTTCCCCTTAATACCCCTAGGAAAATGGATAGGTAGCGACCGTCAACAATTCTCTCAAGACCATTTTGCATAAAACTATCATCCAGAGTAAGTAAGACTGCCACCGGATTTTCCCCTTTCCAGTTAGTACACGGTGTGGAGTCTATACTACCTATTGAACGTGAAATCCCTTCTCTTATGTTGGAAATCGTGCTCCTACCTGGTGCTTCTGATATCGAACGATGCCTTGTACACCTAGAGAGTCTTGACGAATAGCATCGAGATGCCTCTACATCTATCGAGGCAAACAAAAGACATGTCAAGGTCTAGTACGATAAGTCTGTCTGTTCTCAGTTGTACATTGAGGGTGACTTGTTCCTCTTATATGATCAAGCTAATGAACCACTGGGGGCATGCAAGTTTAAACCCATGTGGCACAGTCCTTATATCGTGTGATGTGTCTTATAAAAAGGATCCTATGAGTTATAAGATCACGAAGGGAATATGTTGGCCGAGCCCAAGAATTGGCTCTACTTGAAAAGATATTACGCTTGATACCCAAGCTTGGGCAGAACTCTTTTTATACTAATGTAATTTAGTGTATAGATCTTTCCTTTTCTTTTTGTCTTCAGCTTTCTTATCAAGTTTTCCCTTGGTTGGAAGATGTCAATGAAGTCTTCGGTCTACTTAGGATTCATAGACAGAGCCAGTCATCATACCCATAACTTGGCTTCCGTTGCTTGGGTGCTTTACTCACCCGAGGGTCTACTTGTGTCTTCAGGTGGCATATGCATAGGGCCATCCATGAAGAATGTGATTGAATATAGCGTTGTTATAGAAATTTTTCACAATGCTATCTCACATGGTATTCTCTCTTTAGAGGTTCACCTGGATTCCTAGTTAGTAGTATGTCAGTTGAATGGCAGCTACCACATGCATGATCCTACTTTACTCCGATGATTCCTACGGGTACATCTTTTAGAACGACAATTTGATTTTATTACTTATTATCACATACCTAGGAGTTCTAATTATGTATCTAATGCTTATGCTAATTTTGTTTTAGATTGGCATGTGTCACATAACTTAAGCAAAGAAAACCATCTCACCAATATACACATTGCAATATAAGTAAAGCCGAAGATCCTTGTTTTATATATATTTCAAAAAATATGATGTTTATAGTACAAAATTGGCACTAACACCCTCAATACACATATACAGTCGATAATACAAGATCCATGACATCTACACATGTGGCACCGGCTGTGTTTCATGATAACAAACTACGGCATTTACAAGATGCCGAAAGAGTCACACCCAATCTCTAGGCACACCAACCACTTGTCGATGCATGGCCTTCGGCGGATCCTATATCTGAACCATTGGAATCCTTTCAGTGAAACGAGACAAGTTTCCCTACACATTTTGAAGAACTCTATCTGCTTCTCCTCCCACTACCTCATCTCTTCGGTGCCTCCGACGATGTCAAGAAAGCCTATCCGACCATCATGGACCCACATCTACGTCACACAAATGTCTAGTTAGTACTTAAGCATCATCCAATAATATTGTTTTTTTACTATACAAAAATACAAAAAAATGAAATATTTAAAAACATTTGACATACCTATGTCCCCATAAGCGGTCCCTGGTAGCAGTGCAATGTCAGGGTCCCCTCTGAAGTCGATCCATGCATAGGGTTAGTCATCCAGAGCAATGACCTGTCGCCTCCACCAATGGAAGAAATCCTCGTTGTAGAGTGTGGGCACCCTATCTCCCCCCTACCGTCTCATTACCTCGCTCCATCGTGCCATGGTTGGATCATGAGGTCCTCTCGGAATGATCTAGACTCTAGTGTTATAACCCTAAATTGCACCACATATTCTTACCTGGCATCAAGCCAACTCATATCCCTTCTTTGCCAAAACTATGCTGAACAAACTCTTTGAAAATCCTCTTGTGTGAAGGCCCACGCACCCTAACCCATTACTACACACTGTCTGACTCAAAACAGCCCGCGTGTACCTACTAAAAAACGAAAAAAGGAAAGTTGTCGACGGAACTAAAAGCTATGGGTGAGTTAACTGAAACTCTCGGCCATGCATGGCCGAGGGTTCGTCCAAAACCCTAGCTCCTTCTAGCCTATAAATGAAGGGGTAGGGGTGCCATTTGGAAGAGGAAAAAATATAGCAAAGAAACTCTGTCCATTTACGTACTCCATTGTCCCAACCCTTTAGCCTTTCCTCATGCCAAAGGAGATTTAACGCAAAGTAGTTGAAGGAGAAAAGAAGAGGAGCCCAGGATCAGGTTCAAGGACTGGTGGCCGGTCTCAACTTTTGTAAGTTGATTCACTTTAAGTAATAAAAAGAATGTTTTTCCCATCCCAAATTATAAATTGTCTATGGTTTGATTAGTTTATATTCGATTTCTAACCCTTGAGTATAAAAGTAGCATGCATGCATAGTTGTTGTTTGTCTTAAGTGTAGGTCATCTTTGGAAGGAGCATTGCAAGAAAGTGGTCAAGTGCAATGGAGGATCGACATCGAACGTCGATAACAAGGTAGGTGGTCCTTTTCCATGCATTTACTGAGAAGAAAAGGGGTTTAAATCTTGGGATGTAGGTAAAAAAGTAGTTTCTATTCGGTCAAATCTGCATGCAAAGTCTGACCCTAATTTGCTAGTTCGTAGGGTTTTTTTCCCAACAACAGAATTGGTGACTCCACTGGGGAGAATACTCTTTAGGGTTCCTGGATTTATTTAAGTTTTTGGGTAGTTTAAAAACTAGGTTTTCTGTTTTTTCTTTGCCTGTCTTTTCTTTTTTTGCAAGGTCTGAGCTAGCAGGGAGTCTGGTTTTCCATACCAGCTTTCCTTGACTTTTGCTTGACTGTATTTTTTGGGACACACAGAGGTACACGTGGCCTGCACAAGGCCTGAATGCGTGTACCCGCACCCTATCCTCTTACAGCCTGCGTGTGAATGCTTGCTCTCGAGATAGAAGTAGTGTGTAGGAGTTTAGAGAACCTTAGAGGCAATCCTCCTCTTCCTTGTCAGAATCACACATTCTCAGGGGGTTTTCTGGAATTTTTTCTGAGTCTTGTTTTGCTTCTAGTCCTATCTCAGATTGTTTTTTCTTTGCCTTATTATTTTTCCTTGCATTATTTTTTTTTTTTCTGTTAGAAAGAGTATCCAAGCCTTCAAGGGATCCTGGTTATCAATACTAGAGGCCTCTTCCTGGTCTGGACTGTCTGTTTTAATATTTTTCCTTAGACTTTAGATATACATGCGGCCTGTACAAGGTCAGACTGCATTTACACGCCTTCTGTATCTGTTCAACACACGTTTGCACGCGTGCTGTTTGAGTGACAATCACGTGCTTGTACAGGCTACTTTTTGTTCAGGTTGGGGCAGTCATCCCCTCCTTTGATAACAAGTGTTCCTCTCATGTATTTAAATCTATGTTTGAACAGTCAGTAGCTTAGGCTTCATCTTACCCTTAGCCTGCTTTTTCTCAGTTAAAAGTTGACATAAAAATAAAAAATAAATAAAATATATATATATATGGTTTTTAGACAAGCGTGAGAGTCATGATTGTTTCGATTTCCTTTGTTTGATTCTTTAATATGATTATTTGCGATCTTCTCTTTAATCCAGAATTGTTTTTCTTGGTTTTTTGTTTGTCGGTATTTTCTCTTTCTTGCTTTACTAGCACTTAAATAAATAAATAAATGTCTTTTCATTTTCTTCTTTGCTTGAAGAGTGTGTTTCTGCATCATTAGCTAGGGAAAAGTATTTTATTTCGTAATTTTTTGCATTTCACTTAGATCATAAGTAGCTCATAGTCGAGCGAAATTCCTTTGAGTTTGCTGTCCAAAATCTTAGAAAAATTAAAAAAAATCTTTCTTTGAGAAAAGTTGTTGAAATTTTGCATTTAGTAAAAGTTTTTTGTTTCCATATTTTTCATCCATTTTTTCTTTCATCTTCTCCACATCATCATTTTCACCCTCATACCCCTTGACGTAAGACAAATCCATAAAAGCAACGCTAATTTTAAAATCTCCTAGACTTTTATGTTTGTAGGGTTCATAAACTAGTTTAGGACTAGGGCCTTGGATTAGGTTGGAGAGGAAACTCTTCAAGACCATTCAAAACCAAACATTGGAGTCTGAGATAGGGAGTGTCTAAGTCCAGTTTCGTGGAAGTTATCCGAGACCCCCCTCTAACACAGGGGATAAACACGAGGTAGCATGCGGAAAGGTAGTGGAGATAACCCCTCCAAAGCTAGACCAATCATAGTGGAAAACACATATAGAGGGCTTGTTTTGGGATTCCGTCGTCTTCATTTGCCACGGGGCTTCATGGGTCTTGAATCCATTCAAGGTCCTCAGTTGTCTTCCGGACCATTTTCTCTTGATACCCTTGACAGGCATCGAGCCCGAAACCTGTCANAGTGGAAAACACATATAGAGGGCTTGTTTTGGGATTCCGTCGTCTTCATTTGCCACGGGGCTTCATGGGTCTTGAATCCATTCAAGGTCCTCAGTTGTCTTCCGGACCATTTTCTCTTGATACCCTTGACAGGTTTCGGGCTCGATGCCCTACTCATTGTGGTCTACCTAAATTTCGACTGTACCCGCCTGGTGACTGTTCACGTGCTGGCAACCTAGTTGCCAATCTTTTTAGGGACATACACAGGTGACTGTGGGGGTATACCGCGGTACCTAGGACAAACATCGGGCCACGCTTTGCAGAGTATACCCAGAGGGTGCTTTCGTGTTCGAGTTGCACTTGCACCGGTAAGTTGCTCTAGTGTTGGTTGTTGTAACTGTTCTTCCAAATAGTTTAGTGATTGCTTGTCTTATCTCTTAGGGGCTTCTTTTAGTGTNAGTGTTGGCTGTTGTAACTGTTCTTCCAAATAATTTAGTGTTTTCTTGTCTTATCTCTTATGGACTTCTTTTTTAGTGTGTGTTACTTTTGAACGTTTAGACTACCTTAGAGTGTCTTGGATATTCTCACACAGTGGAGGATCCTGAACTCTGTCAGTCATGAAGGCTTCTTGGCCTGCCTCCGGTTACACTGGAGCCACCCCCGCCACCTTTAAGGCGGAAGCTAGACCAACAAGGGTCTTTTGAAGCGACCGGGTTACAAACCATTGTGCCCGAACAACCCCCGGAGGAATCGACCGTTTTGAACCTTGAAGCAACCACTCTTGGCTAGGTTGAAACCTCAAGAACTGATTTCTTGGCACCTTTTATTGTACGAATTCAATTTCACGAGTGCCAGATAGTGCCTCACACAGCAATGGAAACAAATGTTGTTACTTCTTCTGGGAATTCTTCAATTCCCACCACGGTTGTCACCACAGGAGAGTCATCTCCAAACCCATCGTCGTCAATCTGAGCCACCATGGTATCGGTCGCAAATACTTCGCACAATGGTCGGAACCCATCTTTGGTGGCGTCACAAACCCCTTCACATCTAGTGCGATAGGCCCTTCGTTCTCATACGGGATGCCTAGTTCGGGTACAAGTCCTGCACTTTCCTACTCCACTTTACAGACGTTGAGTCTAGGGGCAAGGAGCTCTAGTGCTCCTCTACAAGGTCACTTGGGGGACACTCCTGTCCCTTTCAATGCTTTTCCTTATGGAGGAGGTCATATCCCTCCTTCGTCCCCTTCACTCGGTGGCTCGCATCAACAATCCGTCGGGCAACCTACACCCAATAGTTTATTTGGAGCGGGGAGTCAAGGACCACCTACGCATAGTACGTCGATAGGTTCGACACCATTTTCCTGGAATGGAACGTTTGGTAACAACACATTCTCGTCACCCACTTTCCCAACTGGGGGCAACCCCATTTTTGGACAATCTACTCCTGTGTAGGGTACTATTCCTGCACAGGGGGCACACATAGCCGGACCTTGGAATTCAGGGAAAGGATCCGTTCCCTCCTTCAGAATGCCAATCTAGGGTAATTCTTTCCACAATCAATGGAACCCCGGATAGACTACTATGCCTATCCCCATGGGACCAGCATGGGGTAATCCTTCCCCAAGTCCTTTGAATACAATGCATGCCCAAAACTCTATGTCCTTTTTGGGAAATCAGTCGATGATACCTCCACAGATGAAAAATCCATACGCTGGCCAGGGCCATGGTTTCTACCAGAATCCGGGCTAGCAGCCAAACTTTTCCTGGCAACCTGGTGCCAGTCAAACCCCAGGACCCTTTTTCCCTGGTTATTCGCAGCAACCCAAACTACCATTCCTGGCAACTTTACACTTGCCAGATTTGACAAGGTTGTTGAATGACCCCATTTGTCACGATCCGCGTTGGCCTCCTATGCCGAATAAGTTGCCTTCAGACATTCCAAAGTTTGAGGCCAAGACTAATGAAGATCCAGGTGATCATGTGACTACCTTTCATCTTTGGTGCTCATCTAATTCATTGAAAGATGACTCTGTACAGGTGTGATTGTTTCAACGTACTCTTATTGGGAGTGCTGTGAAATGGTACATCAAGCTCGATCGCTCAAGATACTCTTCTTTTGGCGAACTGGCGATGGCCTTCCTTAACCATTTCCAGTTACCTGTGAGATACAACATTGGCACAGAGTTGCTTGCCAATTTCGAACAGACAACAGCGAACCATATCTCTGATCATATCCGAGAGTGAAGACAGTGAAAGAGTTTAATCAAAGTACCAGTCCCACCAGCATTCCTACTTGAGTGGTTCCTTAAGTCTTTGGTCCCACAGTTATCTAAGGACGTCGCGACATCCGGAGTTTTCTATGAAGAAGATGCCATCATGAGGGCTCAACAGTTTGAGCTCATCTATTCTCAGTCTAGTTTATTATACAACATCTTTCTAGATGTGCCATGTTCAATATTGGATAAAACTAGACAGAGAGATGGACCACATGCCGATGGTATTGTTGGTTCAGCAGAAACCAAGCCTGCTGAGAAATTGACAAAATAGTTGCAACAGTTATCCATACAACACATAGCGGCCAGCCAAACTACTGCTTTGGCTGCTCCCCCTAACCAAACGTCGGAAGTACACACCATGCAGTCGACTAACCCAAAGGTCACCCAGCAGCCTGAAGGGAAGAAAAAACAACGAAAGAAGGGTAAGGGGGATAAAAAACCCACTAATAATTTTGGCGGGGACAACACAAAAAAATGGAAGGCGAGGTATCCATGCAACTTGTACACGGAAGATCACCCGACCCATCTTTGTCCTCGACTTGCAGAGGCTCAAAAGTTTGTCACACAGCAACAACAGGCAGTGTTGACTAATCCCTTTCAACATGGGCAAAATCTCACTCAAGCCTCTGCAAGCACAAAAGGGGGCAGCCAAGAAAACTGCCCACCTCCGAATAACCCCTCATCCATGAACGTATATATGGTTAAGGGTGATGCTTTCATATCAACTAGAGAAAATGATTATAGTAAACCAAGAACTTCTGAGAAAGGAAAAGAAGCTGACCTCCCATCTCTTCCTCTACAGATTGAGAAAACATTGGGAGAAACAATGACACACATTCCAAAAGGTGCATTTAAAAAGAATTCTCATAACCCAAACGCAAGGGCTGCCCAGAACTACTCTATGGTGGAAGATTTATCACAAACCCCTTGTGCAATGTCTGCTTTGGAGGTCCTCCAAAGTTGCCCTGGTCAGAGGAAGGCTTTGTTAACCACTTTAGGCTCTACTGAGACTTGTAATCCAGGTACCATCATGTTATATACAATCGACTTAAAACCTCATCTTCCTTACCACGTAGCGTTTCAAATAGTAGTGGATCATCCCACGAAAACTTTTACTTGGAATATCTTCCACACGGTGGTCGACGAGGGTGCCTCGACATGCATTATGTCGTTAGCATGATGGAAGGCCATTGGCCAGCCTGTTTTGTCTCCATCACCTACTCTCCTCACTTCTTTCGACGGTCGTTCGTTCCGACCACATGGAATCATTCCTTCTTTCCCTGTTCTTTTAGGAGGTAAAACCATGTGTGTCGAAGTAGAGGTAGTCGATGCTCCCCTCGACTATAACCTCTTGT
>SNQJ01S0012642.1:90919-121202 GCA_010110895.2 Picea sitchensis
GAGTTTGGCCACTTCATTACTCCATTGCAAATTATTAGGTCTTGAGAGCTGCAGAGCTTGACCAACTCAGTACCAAAAAAATTCTCAATTAGGTCTTCAGAGCTTCTTTTGTAACTATTAGATACAACAATGTCCTCATCTAGCCATAAAGGATTATGGTTGGAATGAGCACTTAAAAGAGTAGCTTGTTTAGTTGCAGTCCTAGCATTAAAGGCTCCTAGCAGGAGGATATTACCTTCATTTTTCAAACTATAAATATCTTGTTCTAAATTATTATAGGGGCAATTGTTATCTAGATTGTCTTTTTTATAAAAAGTAGAATTAATAGGTGCAAAATAGCAAATTGCTATATACATCTTCTTAGCATTGGTGTCTGAAATTTATATCCAAATGTATTGATTGAGAGGGTCAATCTTATGAAGTTGAATGTGAGGAGAAATGTTCTTTCTAATTTAACAAGCTATGCCTCTTATCCCTCTACGGTGGGATTTTTTGTTCCATGCCGACCACAAGACAAATCCTTCTATGTTAGGGAAATATGTTTTTACTAAAATAACAAAATGAAATTAGATGTTAAGAAATGCTATTAATAAATTTATATTAAATTTTTATGATAAAATTTAAGAATTAAATAAATAAAACATATATTTAAGTAAAAAACAAAAAATAGAAAATAAGATGAAATTGAATTTTTTTAAATGAAATTAACTGTTATGAAACTTTATTGTTAAATTTGCATAAAAATAAAAAATAAAAATAAAAGTGAAAGAATGAAAATAGATATTTTCCACAACTTTAATTTTAGGAAACATATACCGAGAAATGGATAGATGTTTGGACTTTAATTATATGTAAGTGTATGAAAAGGTTTAACTAATTAGGAAAACAGTGAAAGTAAAAGTAAATAAAAAACAAAATTAGATATTCATAAACTGTATTGTTAATCTTCAAAATAAAAGAAAACAAAAGTAAAAACAGGAATGGAATTAGATGCTAGAAAAAGAGGAATGGAATTAGATGTTGGAAAACGTTAGTCATAAGGTTATGTTGGAACCTAAAAATAAGTAAAAGCAGAAGCAAAGGACTTTATTGATAAGGTTATATTGGACCTCAAGAATAAAAATTAATAAAAATTAGTCATACAATTATGTTAGGACCCTAAGAAACGCATGTTTATGAAAAAGATGAAAGTAGAGGATAAGATGAAGTTAAAGATAAAGGATGTTATTGATAAGGTAATGATTATAAAGGAGGTAAATATATCATTCATATTTTGATTTTTTTTTAAGTATAAACATTTTAAAGATGTAATTTTATTGAAGAAGATTTTATATATATATTTTTTAATTTTTTAATCTAATATATGTTTATTATTTATTTATTTTCAATATTTAATATTAATAAAAATAAAAATGACAAATTTAAATATTTATTAGGTAAAAAAATTGTTTTTAAGTTTTGATTTTTCAAATTAATTAATTAAAAAATATATATAAATGTTTCAATAAAATTAAATTAGATAAATAAAAGAATTAGATAGATAAAGAATACTTTTCCTCTGAAGTAAAGTAAGGAAAAACAAAGGTCTATGTCTCCTCAAAGGTTAGGGATCTCCCCTTATCTCCTCAAAGGTCATGAATACAAGAGTCTCACTAAAGGAAGGAGTATCCATTTCCCCTATATAAATTTTGTAGAACTAGACCAACCACATAGCATCACTCAAGGCATGTTCTTCTCACACTCTCTATCTCCCACCCTATCCCCCCTCCTGGACTGCTCTATAATTATTCCATCCTCATATGTAATACCCTAGTTTTAATTCTCATATCAATGTTCTGTATGTATATCATGAATAGTTAAAAGATGAATGATGTAATATGTAAATTTGTACATTGGGTGATAATAAAAAAATACATCACATGTTGCAAAAGGAGAAGGACAAACGAATGGGGGGTTATGACTACACAAGAATAGAAAGAAAGGGGTCTTGGGGGCTTAAGAGGGATAAATTAATATAACAATATTTTATTGATAAGCCCAAGTCTTTAACTATGCTTTATTAGTATTCTTTAATGCTTGTGATTAGTTATAATAGAGGGGATACATTTACTTCCCATAAAGACATCTAGTTTCTCTTTAGCATGTAGATATACTCCACGATTTTGGGCATGCAAGGCAGTATTCACATTCATTCTTCCTTGGTTTTTCTCTCTAAGCTTAAGATATCATATAACTGCTATATTAAAATTCTGAAAAACTATTGCCATGAAACTATGAGGGAATTATGATTTTGTGTAAGGGAAATTGCCATGAGGGAATTATGATTTTGTGTAAGGGAAATTGCTATGAGGGAATTATGATTTTGTGAAAGGGAAATTGTTGTTATTGAGAAAAATTAATTACAATTGATAATCCCTTGAATCCCAATAGTAATATTTCACATCCAAATTGTGTTGGAGGCCTCAAGGGAAGTGGGATAGCCTAAGGGACTACATAGTAGAGAATGGGTTCCCATTCCTTAGGTTGCATAGTTTGAGGGAAAAGAGAGTTGGTAGTTTGGGATAGTTGTAGGGGTTAATAGATTGTGAATTCTAGGAATTAGGTTGTGTGAAGAGAGCTAGAGCCAATCATAGGTAGATTCGTCCTTGTGGATTCATAGACACAACTTGGGGGTGACCTTTATTGCAAAGAAATTAAGTGCAATAGACAACCTATGGTTGGGTGGAATGTCCTTCTTCCATAGCTAGTTAGTGAAATACTTCCATAAGATAAGTGTTCATAATTTATTGATGAATATTGAATTATTATTATTCGTGTTATGAATTAAATTAGTTTATAGTTTGTTCAGATTATGTGTAGTAGATTGCATTTATAAGTTATGGTCTCATGGATAATTTGATGGTTTCTTTATGTTGCATAAATTGCCTACAAATGTGAATTAGTTAATAACAAAACATATAATTAGTGTGAAATTATATGGTTTTAAGAAGTACTCCATATCCTCATCATAGTACAAAACGTATTGGGTACATTACATCATAACATGAATAAAAACACCATAATATGTGAAATCATGATGTTATTACAAAATTTTATGATTAGTTTTATGTAGATATCACTTAAATATGATCCAAATATAAATATATAAAAATAATAATTTATTAATGTGAAAATGTATTGAAAAGAAAAGAAAAAAAATCCTTCAGTTAAAGAGATAATGTTAATGAAATATTGATTATTTAATTATATTATTAAATGTAATTAATATAACAAACTAAAACCCCCAAATGGGTTGTTATAGCAGTCATAATGTGGAAACACTTGGGAAAAGTGCGTCCTGCCACTCGTCAGCTCAAATTTCAAGGCAGACGCCTGGACGAAAAACTCCATCTCTACCAAAGTTGGGACATTAAGTTGATTTTCAGTTTGGATAGTGTGGAGACAGCTATGGCTCTAAGACCTAGTACAGTCGACGAGGAGGGTAAACATCGCAGGGTTTTTCGATCAGTTAGTATGTTAAATGTGTAATTAATGGTGGGAATGAAGGAAATGGTGGTAACAATCTCCTGTGAACATATTTTTAGTGATGGATTATGCCATAATCATAATCCACTCAAGCTATGTTGAAAGGTTGCGGTCAAATCCTTAGCCATCTTGACCTGCATTGCTAGCACTCTCCCTCTTAGGATGTTCAGGGTAAGGGAATGGGGAAGATTTTGCTGAGGTTAGGGATGTCCATCAAGGATTGGTGCTCAACATCGAGGTCTAGCTCAGTATGTGGAAGAAATGGAGAAGACACCCATTGTTATGCCAACTCATGGTGAAATTGAAAGCAGGGAACCAACAGAGCTAGCCACGCAGTCTAGTCTAGATGACACCCATGTTTGGGGATGTAAAGTGGAATGGTTCAATGAAGAGGATGTGCCTAAAGGAGGAGTCGAGGCTCAATGTGATGTCATTGGCGAGGATTCAATAAAAAAGGAAGGCCATCCTCCCATACGTCACTGGAAGAATCAGCCCAAGGACAACCATCACTATGAAGAGTCCAAGGAATTTTTCCAGGTGGAGGAGCATATCCAACTCATCTTCGAGGTTAGAGGGGAAGTTGTAGACTTAAATTTCAAGGTTTAGTAGTTGGATACTAAGCTAACATTGTTGTTGGATTTATTCTTAATCATTGTGAATCATCACAATGCCCAGGATATGGACACCCAAGCCATGGTCATCCCAGATATTCCTATCCCTTTGAAACTAGGCGCTCGATCATCACACCTAGTGGAAAGGACAAGGACAAGCTCCTAGCGAGTCATGGTTTTACACCAAAACCCTGCAATATTAGTTTTTTATTTTAATTTATTTTTGTTGCCTATAGTCTACTATATTTCTAGAACATTTACAGAACATTTGCAGCATTTTGGCCCCTCTAGAGATGCTTTCATTTTGAACTACATTGAGGCTTGGGTTGGTTTCTATTATTGGCGATCCAAGTCCCAGAAAACTATGCATGTAAACTGAAAGTTCATATGAATCTAATACAATTTCTAACTCTATATAACTAAAACAAAAATATATTTTAAAAGATAAACATATCTTTCAACTAATCGTGTTTTTTTTAATCATAATTTTTATTATTTTATAAATTTAGAATTAGTACAACTAATTTTATGATAAATTTTAAGAATGGAAAGAAAAATTAAAATAAAAACATAATTTTATGAAAATATTTAAAAATAAAAATAAAAGAATGAAAGTAAAAATTAAATCAAAAAATTGAATTGAATTGGCAGTTGATGGTAGAGACCAAGTAAAACTGCCCTTACCTCCAACATATTTTGGGAATTGCATATCCATGGGTATTGGTCGAACTACCACCAAGAAACTATTTAACCAAGATAATGGCTTTGTTTCTGCTCTTATCTAAGAATTCATTAACTCCTACACCACACAAGAGCACTTCAATAATCAGATAGGGTCATTGTGAGAAACTCATATGTAAATTTATTTTCTTTTGCATTAATAAATTTCCTCAAGTGACCACATTGGCTAGGGTCATGGATCATTTCCCTCTTTGAGGGTTTTAACCACTTAATACACTAGTGTACTAATCTTTGATCTATTTGTGTCATTGATTTCTTAAGGTATTCCACCTATGGGGAAATACCATGTTTGTCGGAAAAAAAAGGTAAGGAATTAATTGGTTTGCTTTAGAATTTTATTTGTATTCTCAAAAAGATTGGAGTGAGGATTCCCTAAACATCCATAATTTTGATGAGCTAAAAGTTTAGGAAGCTTAGTATTGTTACAATACATTTTAAGAGAAAGTGATTTTCATCTTCCACCTTCTTATTATCACAACGATGATCATTTTTTTCATCCTGTGACATTGTAGGAATTTCCCAACTCTTTGTTTCACTATAAAGATAGTGAGAGTTCACTCTTATTTTAACAATGTTGATTTTATTATTTATATTGTTTATAAGAGAGATATTTTTATATATATACTAGAATTAATGACCTCTTTATAATATCGTTATTTCTCATATCCTCTATTAGATCACAATTTTTTCATATTAAATACCATATACTTTATTATATTCTTTCTTAATTTAAAATTATATATTAAATACATTTAATACTTCAAATTTAGTAAAAAATGAGATGTCCCAAAAGAAAAAACAATATTCCATTTTCTTTTGAATGACTATAAAGAGCGGTAATTATATAATTCTTTATTACATCACAATTTTTTCATATTAAATACCATATACTTTATTATATTCTTATTTAATTTTAAATTCTATATTAAATACATTTAATGTTTCAAATTTAGTAAAACGTGAGATGGCCCAAAATAAAAATTATTACAATATTCCATTTGCTTTTGAATGAATATAAAGGGAGGTAATTATATCATGCATATTGTCTTAATCTTTGAAGTACAAACCTATTAGAAATGGGTTTTTTTTTTTTATTTAATATTTTTTAATTCTCATTTTTAATTCAATTTTGTGTTTATTATTCATATTTATCCTTAACATGTAATATTGATAAAAATAAATTTGAAAAATTTAGATGTTTACTAGTTAAAATAAAAAAAATTAATTTTGATTTTTCAAAATAATTAATTAAAAATATAAAAATGTTTGTAAATTAATAAAATTAAATATGTGGAGGAACTTGATAGATAAGGAATACCCTACCTCAAAGGTAAGGTAAGGAAAGACTAATATCTATGTCTCCCCAAAGTTTAGGTATTTCCTCTTATCTTCTTAAAGGTCGGGAATACATGAGTCTCATCAGAACAAGGAGTATCCTCAAAGGAATGAGTATCCATTTCCTCTAGATAAATTATACAGAATTGGACCATCCATATAGAATTAATTGGGGTAGGTTCTCCCAACACCCTCTATCTCCCACCCTATATTTCCTCCTAAATTTCTCTAGAGTTATTCCATCCTAATATGTAATACCCCAGTTTTCATTCACATATCAATATTGTGTATGTATATGGTGAATGGATAAAAGACGAATAATGTCATATGTAAAATTTTACATTTAATGATAATACATAGATACATCACATGGTGCAAAAAGAGAAGGACAAAATAATGCAAGACTATGAATCCACAAGAGGGGAAAGAAAGGGGGTTTAGGGGCCTCAAGGGGGCTAAGGGAAGATAATATTAATTTATTGATAAGCCTAAATAATTTAACTCTTCTTAATTAGTGTTCCTTAATCCTTGTAATTATTTCTAATATAGGGGATACATGTACTTTCCATGAAGACATGTGTTTCTCATTAGTATGCAAATATACTCCATGATTGTGGGCATGCAAGCCATTATTCACATTCATTCTTCCTTTGTTTTTTCTCTCTAAGCCTAATCTTCCATATTACTACTACAATAAAATTATGGAAAATTTTCATCGTGAAACTATGAGGGAATTATGACTATGTAACAGAAATTGTTGTTATTGAGGAAAATTAATTACAATTGTTAATCCTTGGAATCCTAGTGGTGAGATCTTCTGACCAGTCTATGTTGGAGCACCAGAGGTAAGTAGGATAACCTGAGGAATCGCATAGCATGGAAGGGAATCCCATTCGTATAGTTGTTAAGGCTGAGAGGAAAGAGGGATGGTGATTTGGGATATCTATAGGGGTTAACAAAATGTGAATTCTAGGAATTGGGCTATGTGAAGAGAGCTAGAGCCAACCATAGGTAAATTCATTGTTATGGATTCATAGCCTCAACTTGGAGGTGGCCTTTGTTGTAGAGAGATTAAGTGAAATAGAAATCCTATGGTTGGGTGGAACATCACTCTTATACAACGAGTTGGTGAAATATTTCTATAAGATAAGTGTTATTAGTTTGTTGATGAATATGGTGAATTATTATTATTATTCTTTTTATGAATTGAATCAATTTCTAGTTTGTTTAGTTCTGGTTGTGTGTATTATATTGCATTTATAATTTATGGTCTCATGGACAATCAAATGGTTTCATTATGTTGCATAAATCTATATTGCCATGCATGCAAATGTGAATTAGTTAATAAATGAATAGTGAGATATAGTTTATGAGCAAAAATATTTAGTGTGAATTTAGGTGGTTTCAAGAAGTACCTTATGATATGTCAAATCAAAATTTTATTATAAAACTTTATTATTAGTTTTAAGTAGGGATCGCTTGTGTATGTGTGTATAATAATAATAATAATAATAATAGTTTATTAATGTATAGTCATCAATCTTCTTCGTTATGTTGATGATATCGTTCGTATGGCGAGGGGTCCCCACGATCTTGGAAAGAAATTAAGAATCATCAAGGATTTTTTCTCTCATATGGGTATGACTGTTAATACTAACAAAACAAAATTCATGATCATTAAATCCAATAAGATCACTTATGATACTTTCGTATATGACAACAACTTGGAGGAAGTGACTTCATACAAATATCTTGGAATCGATATTCACCACAAACTCAACTGGAATTGTAGTATTGAGAAAAGGATAAATGGAGGATAGAAATCTTATTAGGGGCTTGAAAACAATTGTAAATTAGTCGATCTTTGAATATGAGATAAGAAAAAACTCCTCTTTGAGACTCTTGTTACTCCTGTTATTCTATATGGATGTGAATTTTGGGGATGCAATATCTCTCGAGAATCATGGAGAAAGATAGAAGACATCCAAAATAATTTTATAACCTTTAATCTCAAAATTAAAGGAAATGAACCCTATCATATCCTCCTCTTAGAGGCAAGACTTTCCCCCATTGAGAGCATGGCTATGACTAGATACCTAATGTATAAGAACAAGTTAAAAAACATGGAAGATAAGAGGCTTCCTAAAATTGCTTTGAACTCCAGCTATAACCACCTTTGACTTAAGTGGGGATGGCATAAAGATGCCTAGTCTTGGCTAAGCCATTGGGGAATCATGGAAGATACCATTTTGCATAATATGGATACTATTAATGTAGCATCCACATTGACCTACTGGGCTATGCCACTTAAAAAGTCAAGCTATGATACTAATTTTAATAATAAAAATACTCTGCAAATGTACAGATTCATACAAAATAATAACATAAATATGCATGCAACATACAAAGGAAAAACCCATGAAAACAAATGCATAACTATTAATGAAACACATGAATTAACACACAATTGACACTTATCTTTGATTAAAATAACACCAAATGCATGAAAACCTTCCACGTTCCTCCCAGCCTTAGACCACACTACACATAACTCTCAGCAGTGGGTCACCCCCAAGATGGGGCTAAACTCCACCTGGGTAAAGTATTCCTACCTAGTCTAAGGTATCTCAAACAACAGGAAACTCAGTCACAGGTCCCAACTCGAACTAACAGCCTATGGTCCCTCTTTCTCCACATGTCTGTCCCACCCTAGGAAGTGTGCCCCTTCTCTGCTCAACAGTCCTTCGACTGCCCCACTTCCTTTCTGGGACTTCAACAACAGGTCGGTCAGGAAGTCTCAGAGCCCTATAGTTGTAGTTTTTCACCTTCAAGAATCAATTCCCAACAATTCTCTCACCTAGAGAGAATGCTCACAGGCTTGACAACCTGCTTCTTCAATATCCTACGGGCCTGACAACCTGCTTCTTCAGTCCAACTCCAAAGCTAACCAGGGTACAGGTACAGGTATAGGTATAGTAACAACAGGGTATGGGTGACAACTGAGTGAGTGAAGGAAATGATGATAGAATGATAGTAAAATGAACTAAGACCAAACTTTATGTATACATGTTCCCAACTTGACACTTGTCATGTTGAGAACTACCTTGGGCCCACTTGTCCCCATCCTTATAACTTAGGATAAAATAATTATCCATACTTTATGCTTTAACAAATATTAATATAATATTCCTTTGGGCTTAATCCCCCTTAGCTTAGCCTCTTATCCTTAACTCATATCCCCCTTTCCCTATATAGTGGACCCCATACTCTTTTACATAGTTGGTCTGCAGTAATGATGTGTTTTCATTAATATTTGCATGTGATTACATATTACAATAATGGATCACTAACCATTTAACATCTGGCTATCTTGCATGATAACCACACAGGAAATCTAGCCTCAAAATACATATACACAAAGGCACACTGGTCTTAAAACTGTGCACTTACTCCATTGTACACAAACTCAGGATGGTGTGCACCCTTCCTTTAGTGTACACAAACTAGTGATACATTATAAAATGTGTGCACTTCTTTGGTATGAGATTCTCGCACACTTACTCAATGCGCGCAAAACCAAACCAAAGACCGTGTATCATCAGCTCAGTAGCTTATATGTATAATTACATTTACATTCATATGTACAGTTGGGGTTCGACCTAGGGTATTACAATTAAAAATATTATTAAATCAAAATTTAAGGAGAAAATGTGGTGTGATAAAGAGTTAGATGAAAAGAGAAAATTAAGGTATTATAAGGAGGTAATCAACCCTAATCTAGAAAATAAAAAATATCTCTTTGTTTTGAAAAGTGTAAAGAAAAAAATAAGAATTGCTAAAATAAGAACAAACTCTCATGAGCTCCATAGTGAAACTAGGTGTGGTCAATTCCTAAAATTAATTGGGATGAAAGAGTGTGTCGCCTTTGTGACACTAAGAGGGTTGAAGAGAACGGATTGTGAATTCTAGGAATTGGGTTATGTGAAGAGAGATAGAGCCAACTATAGGTAAATTCATTGTTGTGGATTCATAGCCTCAGGTCGGAGGTAGCCTCTATTGTAGACAGATTAAGTGCAATAGAGAGCCTATTATTGGGTGGAACATCCTTCTTGTACAACGAGTTGGTGAAATATTTCCATAAGTTAAGTGTTCTTAGTTTGTTGATGAATATGTTGAATTATTATTATTCTTGTTATGAATTGAACTAGTTTCTAATTTGTTTAGTTCTGATTGTGTGTATTATATTGCATTTATAATTTATGGTCTCATGGACAATCGAATGGTTTATTTATGTTGCATAAATCTATATTGTCATGCCTGCAAATGTGAATTAATTAATAAAATAACAATGAGATATGGTATATGAGCAAAAATCTTTAGTGTGAATTTAGGTGGTTTCAAGAAGTACCGATATGTGAAATATTATTGTTATTAAAAAACTTTATTATTATTTTTATGTAGGGATCACTTACAATGTGTGTATAATAATAATAATAATAATAATAATAATTTATTAATGTATAGTCATCAATATTCATTGGTATAATCATCAATCTTCTTCTTTATGTTGATGATATTGTTCTTATGGTGAGGGGTCCCCACGATCTTGGAAAGAAACTTAAATTACTCAAGGATTTTTGCTCCCATATGGGTATGTTAATACTGATAAAACAAAAGTCATGATCATTAAATCCAATAAGATCACTTATGATACTTCTGTATATGGAAGCAACAACTTGGATGAAGTGACTTCATACAAATATCTTGGAAACGATATTCACCACCAACTCAACTAGAATTATAGTATTGAGAAAAGGATAAATGGAGGATGAAAAGCTTATTAGGGATTTAAAACAATTGTAAATCAGTCGATCTTTGGATATGGGATAAGAAAAAACTCCTCTTTGAAACTCTTGTTACTCATGTTATTCTATATGGATGTGAAGTTTGAAGATGCAATATCTTTTGAGAATCATGGGGAAAGATAGAACAAATCCAAAATAATTTTATAACCTATAATCTCAAAATGAAAGGAAATGCACCCTATCATATCCTTCTCTTAGAGGCAAGTCTTTCCCCCATTGAGAGCATGGCTATGACTAGAGACCTAATGTATAAGAACAAGTTAAAAAACATGGAAGACAAGAGGCTTCCTAAAATTGCTTCAAACTCATCCATAACCACATTCAACTCAAGTGTGGATGGCATAAAGATGCCCAGTCTTGGCTAATCCATTGGGGAATCATGGAAGAGACCATTTTGTAAAATAAGGAAACTATTAAAAATATTATTAAATCAAAATTTAAGTAGAAATTGTGGTGTGATAAAGAGTTAGAGGAAAAAAGAAAATTAAGGTATCATAGAGAGGTAATCAACCCTAAACTAGAAGATCAAAAATATCTCTATGTTTTGACAAGTGCAAAGAAAAAATAAGAATTTCTAAAATAAGAACAAACTCTCATGAGCTCCATAGTGAAATTGGGCATTGGTCAATTCCTAAAATGCCTTGGGATGAAAGAGTGTGTCATCTTGGTGACACTAAGAGGGTTGAAGATGAAAAGCATTTTCTCTTATATTTTCCAGTCTATACCCAGATTAGATCTCAATTTCAAAATATTTGTCACACTAACAACCTTCCAAACATTTTAACTTAACAAAACTATGGTGATCTTGGAAAGCTTCCCTTAATGCTTTTCGAGCACAGAAACAAAATTCTAAAGAATTGCAGGTAATCCCTTACCTTCTTAAGGTCTGATAGACCAATTCAATCTCAATGGACATTAATCATCATCATTATTATCATATTCAAAAATAAAAACAAAGAATTATTTTCCTTGTGTTAAACGCATATTGATTATTTAATTGAAGTAATATAAAATGTAATCATTTATATTTAATTATATTATAAATTTTATGTGTAACTTTTTAACATAATTAACATATCAAGCTAAACAAAAATATACATATCACCAAAACAAACATGTCTTAAAAAAATATTTATATTGCTTATTCCTATTATAAGTGTAGAATTATTATAACTAATTTTATGATAAATTTTAGGAGTTGAAAGAAAAATTAAAATGGAAATTAATTTTAAAAAATAAATAAAAGTAAAAATAAAGAAATGAAATTAGATGTTGAGAATTGTTATTAATAAATTTATATTGAATTTTTTTAATAAAATTTAAGAATTAAAAAAATAAAATGTATATTTAGGAAAAAAATAAAAATAGAAAATAAGATGAAATTAAATGTTATGAAACTTTATTGTTAAATATGTGTAAAAGTAAAAAATAAAAATAAAAGTGAAAGAATGAAAATAGATATTTTAGGAAACATATTGATAAATTTATACAGAGAAACATATAGATGTTTGGACTTTGATAATAATATGTAAGTGTAAAAAAAGTTAAAGTAATTAGGAAAATAGTGAAAGTAAATTAAAATTAGATGTTCATAAACTTTATTGTTAATCTTCAAAATAAAAGAAAAGAAAAGTAAAAGCATAGTAGGAATGGGATTAGATGCTAAAAAAACGCTAGCGAGGAATGGAATTAGATGTTGGAAAAAGTTAGTGGTAAGGTTATGTTGGACCTTAAGAATAAAGTAAAAACAAAGGACGTTATTGATAAGGTTCTGTTAGACTTTCAGAATAAAGATTATTCATAAGGTTATGTTAGGACTCTAAGAAACACATTTTCATGAAAAAGACGAAAGTAGAGGATAAGATGAAGTTAAAGAAAAAGATGTCATTATTAAGGTAATGATTATAAAGAAGGTAAATATATCATTCATATTTTGTTTTTTTTTTTAATCATAATCATTTTAAAGATGTAATTTTATTGAAAAAAATCTTTTATATATTTTTTAATTTTTTATATTTTTAAATGTAATTTATGTTTTTTTTTTCTAATATTTAATATTAATAAAAATAAAAATTACAAATTTAAATATTTATTAGGTTAAAAAGTTGTTAAATTTTAATTTTTTCAAATTAATTAATTAAAATATATAAAATGTTTGTAAATTAATAAAATTAGATAGGTAGAATAATTAGATAGATAAGGAATACCCTTCCTCTAAAGTAAGGTAAGAAAAGACAAAGGTCTATGTCTCCTCAAAGGTTAGGGATCTCCCCTTATCTCCCCAAAGGTCATGAATATAAGAGTCTCACCAAAGGAAAGAGTATCCATTTCCCTTAGAGAAATGCTCTAGAACTAAACCAACCACATAGCATCACTCAAGGCATGTTCTTCCCACACTCTCTATCTCCCACCCTATCCCCCCTCTTGAACTGATCTATAACTATTCATCATCATATGTAATACCTTAGTTTTGATTCCCATATCAATATTGTGTATGTATATCATGAATAGTTATAATATGAATGATGTAATATGTAAAATTGTACACTAGGTGAAAAAAAAAAATACATCACAGGTTGCAAAAAGAGAAGGACAAAAGAATGGGGGGTTATTACTCGACAAGAGTAGAAAGAAAGGGGGCTTGGGAGCTCAAGAGGGATAAATGAAGATAATACTATTTTATTCATAAGCCCAAGTTCTTAACTATGCTTTATTAGTATTCTTTAATGCTTGTGATTAGTTATAATAGAGGGGATACATTTAATTCCCATAAATACATCTAGTTTATCATTAGCATGTAGATATACTCCACGATTTTAGGCATTCAAGGCATTATTCACGTTCATTCTTCCTTGGGTTTTTCTCTCTAAGCTTAAGCTATCGTATAATTGCTATATTAAAATTTTGGAAAACTATTTCCATGAAACTATGAGGGAATTATGATTTTGTGTAAGGGAAATTGCTATGAGGGAATTATGATTTCATGTAAGGGAAATTATTGGTATTGAGGAAAATTAATTACAATTGATAATCCCTAGAATCCCAATAGTAATATTTCACATCCAATTTGTGTTGGAGGCCTCAAAGGAAGTGGGATAGCCTAAGGGACTGCATAGTAGAAAAGGGGTTCACATTCCTTAGGTTGCACAGTTTGAGGGAAAAGAGAGTTGGTGGTTTGGGATAGTTGTAGGGGTTAATAGATTGTGAATTCTAGGAATTGGGTTATGTAAAGAGAGATAGAGCCAATCATAGGTAGATTCATCCTTGTGGATTCATAGACTCAACTTGGGGGTGACCTTTATTGCAAAGAAATTAATTGCAATAGAGAGCCTATGGTTGGGTGGAACGTCCTTCTTATATAGCTAGTTAGTAAAATACTTCCATAAGATAAGTGTTCTTAGTTTGTTGATGAGTATTGAATTATTAGTATTCGTGTTATGAATTAAATTAGTTTATAGTTTGTTCAATTCTAATTATGTGTAGTAGATTGCATTTATAAGTTATGGTCTCATGGATAATTGAATAGTTTCTTTATGTTGCATAAATTGCCTACAAATGTGAATTAGTTAATAATTAACAAATAATTAGTGTGAAATTAGATGGTTTTAGGAAGTACTTCATATCCTCACCATAGTACAAAAAGTATTGAGTACATTACATAATAGCACGAATAAAAACACTATAATATGTGAAATCATGATGTTATTAAAAAACTTTGTGATTAGTTTTATGTAGATATCGCTTAAATATGATCTAAATATAAATATATAAAAATAATAATGTATTAATGTGAAAATGTATTGAAAAGAAAAGAAAAAAAGTCCTTCGCTTAAAGAGATAATGTTAATGAAATATTGATTATTTAATTATATTATTAAATGTAATTAATATATCAAACTAAAACCCCCGGATGGGGTGTCATGGCAGTCATAATGTGGAAACACTTGGTAAAAGCGCATCCTACCACTCGTCAGCTCAAATTTCAAGGCAAATGCGTGGACAACAAGCCCCATCTCTACCAAGGCTAGGACATTAAGTTGATTTGCAGTTTGGAGAGTGTGGAGAGAGCTATGGATCTGCAACTTGGTATAGTCAACGAGCAGGGTAATCATCGCAGGGCTTTTAGATAATTTAGTATGTTGAATGTGCAATTAATGGTGGGCATGACTGAAATGTTGGTGGGAATCTCTTGTGAACAGATTTTTAGTGTTTCCTTACCCCAGAAGACTAATCCACTCAGGCTCTGTTGGAAGGTTGTGGTTAGATTCTCAACCATCCTGACCTGTGTTGCTAGCACTCTCCCTCTTAGGATGTCGAGGGTAATGGAACGTGAAGAGTTCTTCGAGGTCAGGGATCTCCATGGAGGAGTGGTGCTCAACATGGGGGTCTAGTTTTGTTTATGGAAGAAATGGAGACAACCATTGTTATTCCAACTCGTGGTATTATTAAGAGCGGGGAACCAACGGAGCTATCCAAGTGGTCTAGTCTGGATGATGCCCTTGTTTGGGGATGTCGAGTGGAATGGTTTGATGAAGAGGATGTGCCTAAGGGAGGAATTGAGGCTCAGTGCGAAGTCATTGGCGAGGTTTCAATAAAAAAGGAAGGCCATCCTCCCATACGTCCCCAGAAGAATCATCCCAAGGACAACCATCATTGTGAAGAGTCCAAGGAATTTCGCCTGGTGGAGAAGTAGATGAAGCTCATCTTCGAGGTCAGAGGGGAAGTTACAGACTTAAAGTTCAAGGTTGAGAAATTGGATACTAAGATAACATTGTTGTTGGATTTATGCTTATGCTTTGTCCATCAACATAATTCCCATGATATGGACACCCAAGTCATGGTCATCCTAGATATTCCCATCCCTTTGCAGCTAGGCCGCTCGGTCATCCCACCTAATGGAAAGGACAAGGACAAGCTCCCAGTAAGTCATGGTTTTACACCAAAACCCTGCAGTCTCATTTTCTAATTTTAATTTATTTTTGTTTCCTATAGTCTATTATATTTCTAGAACTTTTATAGAACATCTGCAACATTTTGGCCCCTCCAGAGATGCTTGCATTTTGAACTACGTTGAGGCTTGGGTTGGTTTCTATTATTGGTGATCCAAGTCCTAGAATACTATGCATACAAACTTAGTGTTCATATGAAACTAATACAATTTGTAACTCTATATAACTAAAACAAAAAATATATTTTAAAAGATAGACATATCTTTAAACTATTCGTGTTTTTTTAAATCATAATTTTTATTATTTTATAAATTTAGAATTAGTACAACTAATTTTATGATAAATTTTAAAAGTGGAAAGAAAAATTAAAATAAAAACATATTTTTATGAAAATATTTAAAACTAAAAATAAAAGAATGAAAATAAAAAATAAATTAAAAAATAAATAAATATTACATGATTCTCTTTGCTTTTGAATGATTCTAACAATTTCTCATAGTTAAATACCAACTACTTTATAGTATTCCTACCAAACTTAAAATTCTATATATAATTATATTTAATAAGTTTAATGTTTGAAATTTAGTATAAAGTGAGATAATAATTTAGTACAAAATGAGATAGGCTCAAAATGATCCAGGTGGATATTGGTGGTCACCCACCTATTCCAACTAGCTCCTCTTGACAGTTTTTAGTTCAACACGTTCTTTTATACTTCTTTGTAATTGTGGGTTCTACACTTTCGGGACTGTCTGAAGCCCTACACAGCTTCCAAGTGAAGATTGGTGTCCGCTCACCTAGTCCAACTGGCTTATTTTGGAAGTTTTCATGTCAGTACATATTTATGTACTTCCAGGGTCATTTTGGGGCCCTAAACAATGTTTTTTTGGCTTGCCATAGTAAAAATGTAGATGGAATCAAATTTTGATGGCATAATGTGTAGTTCTCGAAAACACCTTTCCAACAGGGTATTACGCGCCTAAAACGGAGGTCGTATGCAAAATTTATGACCCCGGGAAGTTGAGGTACCAACTTACCCATCAAGGCCCACATAACTTTTGGCGTTTCATCTCCTAGGGTTAGGTTTTTGGATGTCTAGGGTTTTGGCATTCATGAGTAATTTTAAAAATGCCTCTAGAGCCTCAATGTAATCATTCTTCTCAGAAGGATGCACGTATCAGCCACATCTCTTCCCAAAGATAACTACCACCATTCGAGCAAGTTGTTTCAGTTCTGTTGTTTTATAGTTTCAGCCTATTTTATTTATTCAATAGAAGTTATTGTTCATTGGATATTTGTTGTTGTTCTCTGTATCTCTGTGTTATGTTACTCAATTTGTTATTCATTTCATTCTGGTCATAAATCTGGATCAATGGTATCAGAGCAGTCTGCTCTTCATTTTTTTTTCTTTGTGCATGTCCTCGACAAGATCTGGGTACAAAAAGATGGGACTCGAACCGGTCGAGCCTTTGCAAGATTGGTCACAACTCATGGGGGATGAGAAGAAAGATGATGGAGTAGGATATCCTTTTAAAATGTTGCTTGAGGAATCCCTTACACGACAAAGGAATGAGATGATGGAAAACTTTGCACAGATCCTTTGGCGGTTGCCCATAGGAGACACATCTTCATCAAGCGGCCACGCAACCCCCTTCAAGGCACAAGTAAATTTTGATATTCCATTATTTGAAGGACTGATAGATGTGGATGTTGTAGATAAATGGATGAATCTGCTCGAAGGGTATTTTTCGGTCCACAATTTTTTCGATAGGGAAAAGATTACTTTTGCACTCCTCAAGGTCGTCCCCCATGTTAAGGACTGGTGGGATATGTACTCTGACCAAAGGGCTAGAGAATAATATGCAATTTTTGCAGTCGCCCCCACCTAGGATTCCTTTAGGGATGCCATTAAAGAACAATACTACCCTATTGGAATCTATGAGGACGAGTACACAAGATGGACCATGTTGCATCAAGAAAGGGACCAGATAGTACTAGATTTCACCAATATTTTCCATACTCTAAGCACCAAATTGGGTATCAAAGACTCTAAACAACAGCTGGTGCTCAAATACTGCAATTGTCTCCATAGATACATTCAAACAGAAATGGAGTTTTTGGACATCGCATCATTAGGTGTGACTTATAGATATGCTGTCAAGATCAAGAAGAAATTTAAGCAGAAGAGGCGAGAGTTTGGATCTACAAATTCCTCATAGCTAAAGCAGGGAAAAGGCAGTCCCAATCCACCAAACAAGGGACAAAGCAAACATGGTCTCTCTCAGGAAAACTAGTCCACACTACAACCCAATAAGGGTAATGAGAAATCAAATAAGGACACATGAAAGTGGTGTGAATACCATAAAATCCCTTGGCACAACACCGAAGAATGCCACTCCAAGTAGTCATTGGTGGTCAAGCTAAAAGATTCTAAGTCAGAGGAAGATTCTGACTCTGAATCAAATCCAAAAAGTGGGAAGCAGATCATTGATGTCAAACCTAGTGCCACTGTCTCTACCACCAAAGTCCATCCAAGCAAACCAGAAGAACTAGAGGACGAAGAATGCCTCTTTCACTCACAAATGTGGGTAAAGGGGACTCTGCTACATTTCATTGTCGATAGCGGCAGTCATAGGAACTTGATTTTAGCAGAGGTCGTCAAGCGACTAGACCTGCCAATAACACCACACTCGCAGCCCTACACCATCGGCTAGCTTCACCAAGGATGAGATCTCTGTGTCAGCCAACAATGTCGCCTGCCCTACAACATCAATCCCTTCTAAGACGAGGTATTGTGTGATATTTATCCCCTTGAAGTTTGTGATGTTATTTTAGGCTAGCCATATTTTTAGAAGCGACATGTTGTGTATGAGTCTAGACCCCATAGTTTTATTATTACTTTGGGTATACAATTGTACAGGATACCAGAGGTAGCGCCGCCTACCGCTATTTATTTAATCTCTACTAAGCAATGCAGTAAAGTCATTTCATAGACCAAGAAGTTTGTCTTCTTTGTGATCCATGCTCGTAGTAAGTAGAAGGTCGCTGCCACATATGTGACCTCTACATAGAGCCTCTCTTTGCAGCATAAGAAAGTGGACGGGATCGTGGAAGATTATAGAGACATATTCTCCTCACCCACTAGGGTACCGACGCACTTCCAAGTCAAGCATCAAATTGATATAACCCCTGGTGCATCATTGCTTAATGGACCAGTCTATCATCACTCGTTGATGGAAAATGACAAAATCAAGCGCCATATCTAAGAGTTTCTTCAAAAGGGGTGCGTCCAACCCATCTCCTCCCCTTGCAGAAGCTTGATTATGCTAGTGCAGAATAAAGACGAGACCTGGTGGCTATGCATTGATTATAGAGCATTAAACAAAATCACAGTAAGGAGCAGGTACCCAATTCCCAGAATTGATGACCTTCTTGACCAACTCAAGGGGGAAAATTTCGTCAGCAAGATTGACCTAAAGTCTGGCTACCACTAGGTTCCCATCAAACCATATGATGTATGGAAGATAGCTTTCAAATCTAAAGAAGGTCTCTTTGAATGGTTGGTCATGCCCTTTGGCTTGACAAATGCACCAACAACTTTCATGATATTGATGGATGATGTATTGAGACCCTTCCCCAACTCTTTTGTGGTGGTATATTTGGATGACATCCTCATCTTCAACAAAACTTGGGAGGAGCACATGCAACATATTCAATAGGTTTTGGACACTCTGCGGTGGCACAAGCTATATGCCAACTTGGAAAAATGATCCTTTTGCATGATTATGGTCCAATACTTGGGCTAAATTGTTGATGAGCATGGGGTACATGTGGATCCAGCTAAGATCCAAGTCATTTGTGACTTTCCAGCCCCAAACACACTAACCTAGCTTCGGAGCTTCTTGTGACTTGACCACTTCTACCGAAGTTTCATGTTGGGATTCTCCCATATTACATGGGCCCTCAGCCAAGTAACCAAGGGAGATGGAAAGGAAAATTTTGTATGGGGGAAGGCACAACAATAATCATTTGATGATCTGAAGCATCGCTTGTGCTCAGCTCCGGTACTCTCCTTACCTGATCTGCAACAATTGTTCGATATTTAGACTGATGCCTCTGACTATGTTGTAGGTGTTGTTCTCACTCAGCATGGTCATCCAGTAGCATACCATAGTGAGACACTCTCAGATACTATCTGGAAATACCCCACCTATGAAAAAGAAATGTATTCCATTGTGCAAGCCTGTCGTCAATGAAAAAATTATGTTCTCAAAAAGGAGACAATCATCCACATTGATCACAAGCCTCTACAGTTCATACAGACACAGGGGAAGTTGGAGAATGACCGCCATCAAAAGTGGTCCACATACCTACAGTAGTTCCATCTCAACATCAAGTATAAAACAAGGAGAACAAATCATGTCGTTGACTGCCTCAGTTTCCCTCTCATTGTTTCCCTCACCATAGTGCTTCATTCTTGTGGGCATGAGGCATATGAGTACCCCCAAATTTATCAGGGTGACCCTGACTTTGCCACCACCTATCATCTCTTGGGTACAGGAGTGAATGTCACCTATTTTCACATCCAGGATGGATTTTTATTCCATCTGGGCCACCTCTGTGTTCCCACAAGCGAGTGTGCAAAGCTGATTTGGGAGGCTCACTACACTCAGATGGCAGGACATTTTGGCATGGAGAAAACTGTGGTCGTTCTACATAAACATTTTTATTGGCAAAAACTTCGACAAGACGTCAACAAGTATATCATATCTTGCATTGCTTGTGCCATTTCCAACCCATCCATCAAGAAGTAAGGCTTATACACCCCTCTTCCTACTCTCGAGAGGTCTTGGGAATCCATCTTGATGGATTACATGTCTGGCCTTCCGTCCACCAAGCACGAAAATGATTGTGTATTTGTGGTCGTTGATCGGTTTTCGAAGATGGCCATTATCACATCCTACAAGAAGAGCATCACAGCAACAGATACTGCTAAGCTCTTCTTTGAACAGGTGTGGGTCCATTTTGGGATACCATAGAGCATCACCTCAGATCGGGACAACAGGTTCCTCGGCACATTTTGGTCGAAACTCTAGTCATTGTTGGACACCAAGCTCACTAAATCCACTTCTTTCCACCCTCAAACCGATGGCTAGGCAGAGGTTGTCAATTAGATGACTGTGCACATCATTTTGATGTACAAATCTAAGCATTTGCGTACATGGGATGAGAATCTTCCCTATCTTCAACACAACTACAATAGGGCTCTCCATAGTTCCACCGGCCATAGCCCATTTCAAGTGGGGCTAGGATTCCAACCTTTGGGTCCCATTGATGTTGCACTACCTCTTGCAACCACACATGTAGAATCTTCCCATGTTCAGTCTAAGGCCGACAAATCCACTAGATTCATTGAGCAGATTCGGCACATTCATCAATAGGTCCATGATATTTTGTACAAAGACAATGCTAAGTACAAGCAGCGCCATGATCGGCATCGGGTACCATAGTAGTTTCAGGTGGGAAACAAGGTCTGGTTACATTTGAAGAAAGATCTCCTTATGGGGCCCCATCAGAAGCTCTATCCACTTCGCTATGGGCCTTACACTATCACCAAGGTTGTGGGTAGCAATGCTTTTGATCTCAACACTCCACCCTTCCTTGGCTTGCACCCAGTGTTCAATGTGGACCTCCTTCGACCATATTTTTCACCATTATTAGACACCTCAGAGATCGTAGAACAATTGAAACCAACAGAGATCAACCCTGATTGCATGGAACATGCAGCCACTGATCAGATAGTGGACACACATGTCAAGAGCACTCACCAGCAGAGGATCTAGCTTTATCGGGTTGTCAAGGTAGGGAAACTCCTACACCAAGGCAAGTGGCTCACCCGGGGCCAAATTTAGCAGAAGTTTCCTCACCTAATGGGGGCACTCAATGCAATGGAGACCATTGATTCCTAAGGGGGGAGGACTTATCGGATATTGGTGGCCACCCACCTATTCCAACTGGCTCCTCTTGACAATTTTTAGTTCAACATGTTCTTATGTACTTCTTTGTAATTGTGATTTCTACACTTTCGGGGTTGTCTGAATCCCTACACAGCTTCCAGGTGGATATTGGTGGTCGCCCACCTAATCCAATTAGCTTATTTTGGAAGTTTTCATGTCAATACATCTTTTAGTACTTCCAGGTCCCTTTTGAGGCCCTAAACAGTGTTTTTTGGGCGTGTCATAGTCAAATTGTAGATGGAGTCAAAGTTTGATGGCATAATGTGTAGTTCTCAAAAATACCTTTCCAACAGGCTATCATGCACCTAAAACGGAGGTTGTATGCAAAAGTTACAACCCTGGGAAGTTGAGGTACCAACTTACTAATTGGGGCCCACATAACTTTTTGCATTTCATCTCCTAGGGTTAGGTTTTTGGATGTCTAGGGTTTAGGGATTCATGAGTAATGTTAAAAAGGCCTCTGGATCCTCATTGTAATCATTATTCTCAGATGGATGCCACATCTCTTCTCAGAGATAGCTACCACCATTCGAGCAAGTTGTTTCAGTTCTGCAGTTCTCCAGTTTCATCATATTTTATTTATTCAATAGAAGTTATTGTTCACTGGATATATGTTGTTGTTCTCTATATCTCTGTGTTATGGTACTGAATTTGTTATTCATTTCGTTCCGCTCATAAATTTGGATCACAAAAGGAAAAAAATATATTACAAGATGCTCTTTGATTTGGAAGGTTAATATATAAGCATATTTTTCTAATTTTTTAAGCATAAACATCTTTAATTTATTAAAAGAGAATTTATATATTTTTTATTTTCTTTTAAATTTAGTTTATTTTAATGTTATGTTTACAATTTATATGTATTTTAAACATCTAATATTAATAAAATTAAATGTAACAAATTTAGATATTTATTAGGTAAAAATTTTAAAATTTTGATTTTTCAAAATAATTAATTAAAAAATATAAAATTGTTTGTAAATTAATAAGAATAGATATGTGGATAAACTATATAAATAAATAATACCCTTCCTTTAAGTTAAGGTAAGGAAAGACTTAGAAAGGTTAGAAATCTCCCCTTATCTCCCTAAATGTCAAGAATACAAGAGTCTCACTAAAAGGAGTATCCCTAAAGGGATGATTAACCATTCCCCCTAGATAAATACTCTAAAATTGGAACAACCACATAGAACCACTAGTGGTAGGTTTTTCCCACAACCTCCATCCCCCACGCTATCTCCCCTCTTGAACTACTCTATAACTATTTCATCCTCATATGTAATACCCTAGTTTTGATTCTGAGATTAGTATTGTTTATGTATATAATGAATGACTAAAAGATGAACTACTTAATATGTAAAATTATACATTGAATGATGATAAAAAAAAAATATCATAGGCTTTATAGAAGTAGAAGGACAATATAATGGGGGGACATGACTCCACAAAAGGGGAAGAAATGGGGCTAAATGAAGATAACATTATTTTATTGATAAGTCCAAGTCTTTAACTCTGCTTAATTAGGATTTTGTAATGTTTATGTTTAGTTCTAATAGAGGGGATGCATATACTTCCCATGAAGACATGTGGTTTCTCATCTGCATGCAAATATACTCCATGATTTTGTGCATGCAAATCATTATTCACATTCATTCTTCCTTGGGTTTATCTCTTTGATATTAAGCTACCATATTACTGTTATAATAAAATTCTAGAAAATTGTTGCCTCGAAATTATGTTAGGATATGATCCTAACCCCTTTCCATGGGTCATTAGTTAATAGGATATGTTTTATATTTAATAAAGGTTGGCGTTAATTAATCAAGCCTAATAAATAAAGAAGAATAAGTCAATGTAAGAAGACCTAATAGAAGCTTTCTCTTCTAGAAAGATATTTCTCTAGAAGTTTCTTTAGAAGGTAGAACTAGTATAAATAAGATGATCGAGGTGGATATTGGTGGCCACCCACTTGTTCAAACTGGCTCCTTTTGTCAGTTTTTAGTTCAACACATTCTTCTGTAATTATTTGTAATTGTGGGTTCTACACTTCTGGGGTTGTTTGGAGCCCTACACATCTTCCAGGTGGATATTGGTGGCATCCCATCTAATCCAACTGGATTATTTTGTATGTTTTCATGTCAGCACATCTTGTTGTACTTCCAGGGCCGTTTTGGGGCCCTAAACAGTTTTATTTTGACTCCCCACAGTAAAACTATAGAAGAAGTCAAATTTTGACAATGTAATGCGTAGTTATTGAAAATACCTTTCCAATGGGCTATCACACGCCTAAAACTGAGATCGTCTGCAAAAGTTACGACCCCGGGAAGTTAATGTACTAACTTACCAAAACGGGGCCCACATGACTTTTGATGTTTCATCTCCTAGGGTTAGGTTTTTGGATGTATAGGGTTTTTGCATTCCTATTTAACATAAAAAAGGCCTTCAGAGCCTCATTGTAATCATCTTCTAGCGAATGAGCATATCCATCACATATCTTCTCAGAGATAAAGATGCCACCATTCTAGTGAGTCTTGCACTCTATATTTTACAGTCTCTTTACAATTCTTTCATTAATAGAAATCAAGTATTGTTGTATTTCTCTATTTCTGGAAATTTTCATGAGTGTTTCATTGTAATATCTTTGCTTTCATTTTGTTTCGAACATAATCTGGATCAGTGGTATCAGAGTAGGTTGCTCTTGATCGTTTTCAGTGCATGTCCCTGACAAGGTCCTAGTATAGCCAATGGGGTCTCAAGCTTGTCTCTCTTGAGGAAAATCACTCTCGCATGCCCAAGAAACCCTGGATGGCGACAGAAAAGAAAAATGGTGGAGCGGAAGATTCTATTAACCTATTGCTTGAGCAATATCTCGCGTGACAGAGGCACGAAATGATTGAGAATTTTTCACACATCCTTCAACGCTTGCCAATAGCAACATACACATCTTCATCAAGAGGACATTTTGGAGGAACCTCTCCCTTCAAGGTACAAGTTAATTTTGATATTCCCATATTTGAAGGTTAGATAGATTTGGATTCCCTATAAAAATGGTTAAATGTATTAAAAGGTTATTTCTCTATTCAAAAAATTTCTGATAGGGAAAAAATCACCTTCGCACTCCTCAAGGATCTCCCTCATGTCAAACATTGGTGGGAAACTTACTGGGAGAAAAGTTCCACAAAGGAATATGGAATATATGGGGTCTAGCCCACTTGGGATTTTTTTGTGGATGCGGTCAAAGAATAGTACTATCATGTTGATAACTATGAAGACTAGTACAAGAGATCGACCACGTTGGAGCAAGAGAAGAGCCAAACAGTGTCGGAGTTCACAAATACTTTCCATACCTTGTGCACCAAGATGGGTATCAAAGACTTTGAGAGACACCTAGTTCTGAAATATCATGGGGCTCTACATAGGTACATCCAAACTGAAATGGATTTCCTAAAAATCTCATCATTAGGAGCTACCTATCGACATGCTTTCAAAATCGAGCAAAAATTTAGGCACCAAAACAAATGGGAATTTGGGTTTGCAAATATGCTACAACCAAAGCATTGTAAGGACATCCCTAAACAACAACCTCCAGAAAACTAGTCTAAGACACATGACAAGAAGGGTAAAGGAAAGATGAAGAATGACACTGGGAAGTGGTGTGACTTCCACAAAATCCCCTAGCACAACACCAATGGATGTCGCTCAAAACAATCATTGGTGGTTGAGGTCAAAGACATGAAGCTGAACCCTGATTCAAAATCTGATCCAGAAAATATTGAAAATAGATAGATCATTGATGCAAACCCCATTGCCACTGTCGCGACCACAACAATTCAACCAGAAGAATCAATAGATCTTGAAGAGGGAGAGCACCTCTTCCATTCACAGATGTGGGTGAAGGGGACCCCATTGCATTTCATTGTTGATAACAGCAGCCAAAAGAACCTCATCTCGGCTAAGGCTATCAAACAGTTTGGGTTGTCGACAACACCACACCTGTAACCGTACAACATCGAGTGGCTTCACCAAGGAAGAGATATCTGTGTTAGCCAGCAGTGTCGCCTGTCCTATGGCATCCATCCCTTCAAGGATGAGGTAATGTGTGATGTTTCCCCTCTTGATGTTTGTGATGTGGTTTTGGGCCAACCATATATGTGGATATGTCATGATGTCTATGATTCTAAACCCTGTAGTTTCATTATTACTTTGGGAGGTTATCTCTATAGGATACCAGAGTTAGTTCCGACTACTGCTCCACCAAAACAGTTCCACAAATTAATCTCTCATACTGCAAAATTCATCCTCTTGACAGTATGTTCAAAGTATGCACAAAATACTGCTACAACCATTGCAGCCTCAACACCTTCTCTCCAACAAAATAGATTGTTTCTTTACCTACAATGGTGCCTACAAAATGCCCTGTCAAAACCAGAGACAATAGATTGGTGGAGCATATTCAACCCTGCCAGCAACAGGCTTGTGACAGTCTTCCAGAGACCAAGCAACATAAATTTTCCAACAACGCACACATCTCACCAAGATTCAGATTTAGAAAATTCTTTCCTCTCTTCCCTAGGCACTCAATGCAATGGATACCATTGCTTCCTAAGGGGGGAGGATTGATCCAGGTGGATATTGGTGGTCACCCACCTGTTCCAACTGGATCCTTTTGTCAATTTTTAGTTCATCATGTTCTTTTGTACTTCTTTGTAATTACGGGTTCTACACTTCCAAGGCTTTCTAGAGCCCTACACATATTCCAAGTGGATATTGGTGGCCTCCCATCTAATCCAACTGGCTCATTTTGTATGTTTTCTTGTCAACACATCTTGTTGTACTTCCAGGGCCGTTTTGGGGCCCTAAACAGTGTTATTTTGGCTCACCACAGTCAAACTTTAGACAAATTTCGAGTTTTATGGTGTAATGTGTATTTCTCGAAAATACCTTTCCAACGGGCTATCATGCGCCTAAAACTAAGATCGTATGCAAAAGTTATGACCCCGGGAAGTTAAAGTAGTAACTTACCCAAACGGGGCCCACATGACTTTTGGTGTTTCATCTCCTAGGGTTAGTTTTTTGGATTTCTAGGGTTTTGGCATTCCTTTTTAACATAAAAAGGCCTTCAAAGCCTCATTATAATCATCTTCTAGTGAATGAGCATAGTCGTCACATATCTTCTTAGAGATAAAGATGCCACCATTATCGCAAGTCTTGCACTATGTATTTATAGTCTCTTTACAATTCTTTCATTAATAGAAATCAAGTATTGTTGTGTTTCTTTGTTTCTGGCGATTTTCATAAGTGTTTCATTGTAATATCTCTTCTTTCATTTCGTTCTGAACATAATATGGATCATAAGAGTAGGAGGTATTGGATATTTTGTCTTGGAGATTATTGTAATAGAGCTTTTCTCTGCTGCAAGTTTTCCCCTCTAAGAGGCAAGTGAACATTGCTATCATAATAAATCTTCTCTTCCTGGTGATTATTCTGGTGCTATTCTGGTGTTCATCTAATATTTTTCTAGATATATCATTATTATTCTATCATTGCTTGCTAGATATTTTTTGTTATGCATAATATATTGTATCAGGAATATTGCAAGTGGTATCATAGCTCTTTCCAGGGAAAGACTTGTGGGTTAATTTTTTTTTTTAGGGTAGAGATGTATTCTGGCATATTTAAGCTACATATATTTTTCATTATGCACATAAACCCACAGTCGGGGAGTCATACACATAAGAAATACAAGTGGTTTTTAAGTGCACATGTGTTGGCCACCCGTGTAACCCTTGTTGGTACCCCTTCGAGTGGTAGTGCATTAGACAACACCTGTATACAGATAAGCCTAGGCATCCTGAAGCCCTCCATAGATAAACTGACCGGCTGCTTGACTGCTATAGTGTCACCGAGAACAACACTCGAGAAGTGACTCTCTAGTACCTGGGTAGTCAAGTAGTACAGATAAGGGTATGGTCTAGCCTCCTTAGTTGGTGCCCTAAGATATTGGGCCGAGCACTATTGTTGGACACCGCACGTATATAAGAAAGTTATAACACAGGGAAAACCCTTGACTATAGATTCCCTGAAAACACTAAGCCTTGGGAACAAAACAAACAAAGAAAATACAAGATCTATTGCAGTGCAACCTTTCCATCTGCATTGGGGTTGCGAAATTACTACATCTTTTGTCCTGTTAATAATTTGTGCATTATGCCTCTGCAGTATTATTCAATTTGGAGTATAACTATAGAGTAAAAAAAAAAAATTCGGGCCTGTCAACACCCTTATTTGTGACCTATCCCATTGTGTTCCTCTCTTCATTCTGATCGTAGTGGTACCCTTCATGTTTAAGCCCTTTTTTCATGCGGACCCAACCCCCTCTGGGACGCCTTTGCTAAAACCTATCCCATTGGATTCCTCTCTTTGTCCTGATCAATCGAGTACCTATCATTTTTAAGCCCATTTTTTTTCCCTCCCAACACCTCTGTTGCTACCTAAGCCTTCACCATGCCTACCACTTTCTCTCAGTCCCAAGACACCTTGAAGGCTAAAATGTCCCACATGGAACAACAAATTGTAGACAACACAACTTCCCTCTGCAATGAATTTAACACGTCCCTTGACGAGCAAGTCAACAGATTAGTGCAACTCTTCATGGGTAAGAATGTTGATCCAAACCCATAATAACTTCACTCTTCTCATTATGAACATACTCAGTCCTCCTGCTCCCCTTGGGGTTCTCCACCTTCTTGGACTAAGGTGCCCAAAGTTGACATGCATAAATTTGATGGTTCCAACCCAGCCAGGTGGGTTTCTCAAATGGATCAATACTTCTCCCTTCATGATATTCGAGATGATGAGACCAAACTCCATGTAGGGGTTTTGTACTTGGATCAAGAACGCTAGAAATGGTGGCAATGGCATAAGAAATGTTATCCAGTACATCCCAATTGGAACATGATCTACAAAGTTGTTTGTGCCCGTTTTGATCGAGAATCACAATTTTTGGGTTGACTCACTAAGTTTCTCCAAACCAGCTCTGTAACAGAATTCATCACAACATTTGAATAGTTGGCTATTCGTATTGAGGGTTTATCATATTAATTATACCTGGAATGTTTTATCGGTGGTTTAAAATAAGCTATCAAGGCTCATGTTAACATGCATCATCCTACTACATGTTTGCAAGCATGTTAATTAGCCAAGGAAGAAGATACCATCCTCCAGGTGCCATCCCTAAAGGTTCCATTTACCAAACATCCTCGACCAGGGGATACCCCTGCTCCGACCCAAACTTTGAAGGTCCAAAACGTCTCTCCTGCCGAAATGATGGAACATCGTAAGCAAGGCCTTTACTACTATTGTGATGAAAAGTATGCACTTGGACATAAATGTTGAGAACAAAAGTTCTTACAGATTGATTCCTTAGCTTCCTCTTCCTATGACGATATCCCATCAGATGAGGTTTCAGACCAAGAGGTTTCTCAACCAAGTGATGCTATCAAAGATCCAGTTGTCACGTCGATGGAATACATGGAATCGGTCATAATTCTTCATGCACTCTCAGGTATTTTGTCCCCACAGACATTGAAGATCAAAGGATACATTAAACATAGATCATTTGTGGTATTAATTGATAGTGGTAGCAGCCATAATTTTATTCATCGCAGGCTAGCTGATGAGCTTCATTGCTTTGCCTGCCCTGTTTCTAATTTTCAAATCCTCGTCACTAATGGTGGTACTATGAAGTGTGGGGGTCGTTGTGAGAATTTCAAACTCCAAATGGGTGATTACCATATGAAAACCCACATGTTCTCTATTTCCATGGGTGGTTGTGATATTGTATTGGACATGGAATGGATTCACACTCTAGGGCCGATCACAATGGATTATCAAGAATTATATATGAGCTTCACCTAAGACACTCACCCCTATACTCTCTAGGGTCTCCAAGCAGGCTCTCCTGAAATCATTAGCTCTCACAGGATGGAAAAACTCTTGAAGAAAGGCCACCATGGTGTGATTGCTCAATTTAATTCCATTTAGGTCACTAAACAGGTCTCTCAGGTAGTTCCTCCTAGCCTGCAACTCATCTTGTAAAAATATTCCAATATCTTTCAGCTTCCTACATCCATACCTCCTTCCAAGGGTGAGCATGATCATAGCATCCCTCTCATGTCGAGCAGTCAACCCCCCAATGTACGTCCCTACTGATACCCATTTTCTCAGAAAAATGAAATAGG
>SNQJ01S0012642.1:129710-172871 GCA_010110895.2 Picea sitchensis
TTATAAATTTAGAACCACTACAACTAACTAATTTTACGATAGATTTATTTTAAAAGCGGAAAAAAAAATTAATATAAAAATATATTTTTATTAAAATATTTAAAAGTAAAAATAATGAATTAGAATTAGATGTTGTGAAAGGTTATTAATAAGTTTATATTTGATTCATATCATAAGATTTAAGAAAAAAAATGAAAATGAAAATATATTTCTAAGAAAAAATTAATTAAAAAATAAAATTAAAAAAAATTAAAAAAAAAAAATTAAATAATTTTAAATTTTTTTGTTAAATTTGTATAAAAATATAAAAATAAAAATAAAAGTAGAATATTGGAATTAGATATTTTCCACATTATGGATAAGTTTAGGTTGGGAAATTTATAGAAATGTTGCGATTAAGCTTGAGTAAAAGCTAAAAGAAAATAAAAGTAAAAACAAATGAAATCCTTCCACGTGGGGAGAATTTTTGGGTAGAAACAAAAGTAAATTTTAATATTTGGGGAGAAATTTTGGGTAGAACTCCTTCCACGTGGGGATCTCTAACATATTCTTCCGCATTCTTGTTCAACGTTGTCTTGGCTGGAGTTCGATCTACGTGGGGCCATGGCTATGGAAAGACAATCATCGGTGGTCAAGAAAACTCCTCCATTAAACATCTCACGGCGTGTGGAGCCCCGGTGGATTTGAAGATTTATGAGGTTATAGTTTATTGGATCTTGTCAGATTTTATTTTGTTTTTAATCCACTCAATGGATTTATTTCAATTTACCTAAAAATTCCATAAATCGTATTCATATAAATAAAAAATATTTTAAAATTAAATTATTTGAATACTTCACGAATAAAAATTATGGATTTATTTCAATTTACCTTTTTACGAATAAGAATTCCATCATAAATTCATTACGAAGTGTATTCATATAAATAAAAAAATATTTTAAAATTATATTATTTGAATATTTTAAATGGATTATTATTTTTTTATTTTCATCAAATAAATTTTATTTTAAATTTGTATTAACACCATCGAATATATATCTCAATTTACTATCTTTACTAATAAATATTACATTATAAATTCATTAAATATAATCATCATTAAATAAAATAAAGAATATTTAATTAAGTGTTAGTGAAAGTTAATTATCATCATCATATAAAATAAAAAATATTTTAAAATAATATATTTAATTAATAAATATAATAATATTTTAAATTTGTATTAACAACATCGTGTATATATCTCAATTTACCATCTTTACTAATAAAGATTACATTATAAATTCATTAAACATAATCATTTATGAAACGTTTTCATATAAAATAAAAAATATTTTAAAATAATATATTTGATTAATAAATATAATAATATATATTATTAAATATGTGTCTTTTTTAATCCAATATAATGATGATGTTGGAATTAAGTTTGATTTAACAAACCTTAAGAAATGTAAGAAATTATTTTAATTTAAATTTTTTTATTTATGTGCTAAAAACTTATAAAACATAATATTTATGTATTCAATTAATTTATAAAGTATAATATTTCTTAAGATTTTAGAGTTTGTGGTGAGTATTATTTTATTTTAAAATTTTATTTATATGTTAAAAAACTTATAAAATATAATATTTATGGATTCAGTTAATTTATAAAGTATAATATTTGTTAAGATTTAAGAGTTTGTGGTGATGTTAATGATAATTGTTAATAACTAGTTGTGAGACCAATTAATTTGACCCAACTATTTAAGTCCCATTGCATAAATGAGTATAGTGATAATGTATAATATTTATATAATATTTGCATAAATATTATATAATATTTGCATAAATATTATATAATATTTATGTGTTCAATTAATTTATAAAGTATAATATTTATTAAGATTTAAGAGTTTGTGGTGAGTATTATTTTATTTTAAAATTTTATTTATGTGTTCAAAAACTTATAAAATATAATATTTATGGATTCAGTTAATTTATAAAGTATAATATTTGTTAAGATTTAAGAGTTTGTGGTGATGTTGATGTTGATGATAATTGTTAATAACTAGTAGTGAGACTAATTAATTTGACCCAATTATTTAAGTCTCATTGCATAAATGAGTATAGTGATGTGGTGAAAAGGATCCATCATCTAAGATTGGTTGCTCTTGATTATTTGAAGGTTTGTTCCAAGGATTATAGAAGTAAAGGTCTCATTGCATAGAAGGATTAAAAGGATGTCTTGTAACAGTAACATAATATGATTAAAGGTTGTCATGTTATGTTTTGAGTCTACCTTTTTATATTTTAGGTTTTGAGCCAACCTTTTTAGATTTTTAGAAGAAAGAAGTCGATGTCAACCTTGGGTAAGAAGCTCTTGATAAAAAATTTGGTCACCTTATTTTTCCCGCTCTTGGAATGATCTGTAAACGGGAGGCTTATAGCCTACTCATCTCACCAACACGAAAATCTCTATAAACAAATATAACCTTATCTCTTTGGATGACGAGAAATGCTCAACCAACCTAGCCGCAACTCGATTCGGCCCAANAAAGATGCAAGTTGGGTTGGAGGCACAACAATCAACCAAAGTCAAGTTGACCCTTGTCGAATTTACCCAAGTCGGGTCAACCAAGAAGCAACGTCAGCCGAATGAAGAAGGGAACTCGACCAAAGGGGAAGCCAAGTTGAAGTGGGTCGACCCGTGGCTAAAGCAAATAGATAAGAAGTAGATTCGACAACCAATAATGAAGGGAAACCCTTTGCACATCAGAACCAGTGACCAACAACTGAGAAGAAAGTTCTAGGGGCGAATTTAATCACCAATGGCATGTAAAAACGTTTGAAATACTATTTTTAATAACCCACGATGCGAAAAAAATGCCCAAGGAAATTTTGGCAACCTAGAGCAACTGAAAACGTATGGGAGTCGATTTTTAACATTCACTGACAAGGAAAAATGTATAAAAGTCGACTTGAGCATTCACGGACAATGAAAAACATATGGAAGCCAACTTGAGCATTCACGGACAATGAAAAAAGTATCGGGGNGGGGGGGGGGGCAATTGATAGCAGGTGAATTGTCAAAACATGTATATGGTCTATAGGTAGCTAGAAAACAGCCAGACAACCCTAGGATTCTAAAGATACTTCGTGTATGATTTATGGTCAAAGGGAAAACGCCCTAGCAAGTTGAGAATGTGTCCAACGAATCTAAAAACTAAATTAGAAACCCCCAATGAAATAGCAATGACTTGAGTAGGATGGTCATCGATTTCCAACTCAAAAGTCAATGCACGACTATGGTTAAAGAGCTATTAGTGTGGTCTATTGACCGACGGGAACCATATTAACATGAAACAAACTCAACCCAAACGACATGAATTTTTCGTCGCTAAAACATACACAGATGACCATTAAATTATAGTGCACAACATTTACCATTCATATAAAATACAACCACAACAATCATCACACATAAACTCATAATTTACCCTGGAAACCCGAATGGGAAAACCAACATTATTTTGGCTTCGGCCAGGCTTTTTATTATTCAACAATGGGAAAATTATAGGCTCTTTGGTTCATTTCTATGCTCCTCAATGACATATGGGAAACCTCTATCTACCTTATTCACAACAAAAGAGCCTCTCTTTCCTTGTGGGGAAACATGATATAGAATGTTTAGTCGAGTGGGAGAATAGTTGGAAGGTCAGGCATCCCCAACACTTCAACTTCTCGTCGATCCATTTCTCCTTCATTTATTTGTTTGTTTGACTTTTCTCCCATGGGGATAAGGTTTTATGAACATCTCATTATTTGTTTTATAAAATAATATGTTGCCCAGGGATGATTTTAGGGGCTAAATTTCGCTCATGGGCTAATTTTCCATGGTTTTTCCAAAAACAAGATTCACTATTTTTAAAATGATTCGCCCAAATTCTATAGGATAAAATTATTTTACCTTAAAAATCGCCAAAATTTTATAAAAAATATATAAAATCCTTACAAATTTGAATATTTTTACAAAAATATCGCCAATCAATTATAGTTGGCATATGAAGGATTAATAAGATTCGTTGAGGTTTCTACATTTTAAAATAATTTTCCATCCTTAAAATCATTTGTGTTGCCCATATTTACATACATTACATACAAAATTGGACATCAATCATGATGGCATGGGGCCCTTCACGCCAACAAGTCGATCTCCTTCTTCATTTATAGCCTTAAACTTTTCATGTGTTGATAATCTTAGAGACTATGCCAATAGACAATTTTTCTTGTCAGGTCCAATTCGGATCACACCTCCCCATTGTGAGGCTTTTGGTCCCCAGAAGCTGCCAAGGATAGATGAGGGACCTTGCTTATAATATAGATCCTCTCATACCACTTTGCTTTCCTTGCAGTTTGTCCCTTGAGACCAATCTGCCGCATGTTGGCCCTTAACCAAGTTTTGAGGATCCTTGGTCATGTTTGACCTACTTTTGAGACTTCGATAGGATGGCGAAGGTGAAGCGGAGATCGCGGGATCTTGACCCATTTTTAGGGATTTTTGGGTTTTGGTTTTATGTAACGGGTATGGGATGTCGAACCATGGGTCTTACCCATGCTTAGGTCCCCTTTGTAATGTATAAATAAGATTCTAGGTAATGTAAGAAGGAGGAGAGAAGAGGTTTTTGGGTGCTATGCTAAGTGCAAGTGATTGTAAGAGGCTTTGTGCGTATTGTATGTTGAGACTTGCAGAGCTAAATGCAAGTCATTTGTAGTGCTTTGTGCGCAAACTATGTAAGGCTCTGTGCTTGGACCTAATTCGGGGAAGGATGATCTGGCGAGGTGCACAGATCTCCTGTCTTATGCGAAGTTGGTTTTGAGGCTCTATGCATGTAAGAAGATTGAAAGAAGATAATAAAGAAGATGAAGAGTTGGTGGGCGTAGCCCCAGGGTGGGGGTGAACCATGTATATCCTGCGTTGTGGTTGCTATGTGCTTTATGGTTGTTCTCTTATCTATGTGATTGAATGCTTAATGCTCTAATATATGCATAGAAGGATCTAATAGGGTAGCTTAGTGCTGAATAATGTGGATAAATGCTAGATCTGATCTATGTTGGTATGCTTAGTGCTTGAATCTATTAGATCTGTGTGAATACTATGTTGATCTATTATTAGGGTTTAGTTGCACTGTAAACTAAGGCAGAATATTAATGAACTATAACTCCTAAGTGCTATGTTCAGGTGTTATAGTCACAGATCTGTGTCCCAGCTAAGGTTGCATACATCTGAGTCTTACAACCACCCCTGCCTCTAACTCGGGTGAGACTTCATCTGCTTCGCAGTTGTTGTCGAAAGGGCCAATAGTTAGGATTTTGTTGGTGTGTTGTTGTAAGCATTGAACCCTGGGTGTTCCCTTGTGCCAACAAATGGTTTTGTTGCCGGGACCTGAAACTGTGATTGTTGGGAATTGAAGAAGAGAAATATCTGTGCGTAGATCTATTGCCCTAGTGCGCAGTATTCTACTTGACCTTTGAAGCTCTGTACTAAGAAGAAAAGTCAGATCTGAAGAAAAGAGGTAAGACCTGAAAGCTTTGTGCTTTGATAAAAATAAAGTAAGAATTTTTGGTTAAAGAGGTAAGATCTTAAAACTTTGTTCTTTGTTAAAGGTAAAATAAGTAGAAATTTTTGTTTCAAAAGTATGGATCTAGGTATGTTTGATAAATTTTACCCTAGCTTGAAAATTAGGGCACAACTAGAAGAAAGAAGATTTGATATGAGTAGATTTGATAAGAATAGTGAAATATATGTTATTCCTATGCATAGAAAGAATGTTTAGACTAATAAATGGATGCAAGATCTTAGAAAGAATTTTTTGCAGGTTAGCTACTATGATCCTAGTGCACAGTACAGGAAAGGCTAGGGATCATTTAAAAGAAAACGAGGATTAACCCTTTGTTACAGTTGCAGAAGACCGGGACATCTTGCTAAGGAATGCCTCGGTAGAAGACCTAGTTGTCTTTGTTGCAAAGCTATGGATCATGAAGTTTTAGATTGTCCTAGAATGTTTGCTAAGCTTGACAAAATGAATATAAGACAAGAAAACCCTGAGAAAGGTCAAGACACTGAGACCATGGCAGAACCCCATAATAAATCAGAGGATGTATTGCTACAAATGAAAGAAACCCTAAACGATCACCAAAATATCAACTTATCGGAGATATTCAAAGAAAAAGAATGCATAGAGATGAGAATATGAGACTTCAACATTGACTGTGTTCTGGATGAGGAAACACGGGCGAATATCATGACAGAAAGAACTTGGGAAGCTTTAGGAAAGCCTTCTATGATTCCTTCATTGGGAGGAATAGGATTATTTAAAGGCAAGATAATAACCCTATGTGGAAGTCTCACCCAGATATCTATGAGTTCTCATGGAACATCGACAGAGGAAGATTTTGAGATTGTTCAATTTATTGAGAAAAATGCCCCATTTTCTATATTAATAGGAAAACCTTGGATTGAAAAGGATCAGACCAGAAGAAAAGAAGAGGAAGTCTTAAAGCAGAAGAAGCAAGAATTAAAAGATTTCATGACTAGGAGGATAACACACTTGATTGAAGAACAGGAGAACAGATCGAAGCTATTTAGAACTAGAAACTTAGATGTGAGAACACAATAAGACTCATAGAAGACTGAAGCACCTACCCCAGATAGAGAAGAAGTATTTCCCTTGAACCCTATGAAAGAATATTAATAGCGTGATGTTACTATGCCAGAAGAATATAAGAATCAAGATGGAAAGAGGAATACCGAGACAAACATCATAGGGAAGAAGGCTAGGAAGCTTAGTAAGAAGAAAGCAAAGATAGAAAAATTGCAGAAGATTCCAAAGGGAACTTCACAGAAGGAAGGTTTGAAAAATTGGAACTTCTCCAGGATTTCAGAACAATGCAACATGGAACTTTGCCACGGCAAAGAGATATAGCTGTTGAAAGCATTATAACCATTAGCCCGACGCCCCTAATGGTTATAACATGAACATGTATCGCCATAAATATTGTGAGAAAGAACAAACCTACATAGGTCAGAGGATTCGTGGTTGACCCCGTTGGGAAATGTGTAGAAGGACTCCAGATGAACTGGGCGAAGTACCTAGTCAGTCAGCTGGAATTAGATTATCGCGAAGCTCAGGATTAGGGATGTGAGTTCCACTTTAGTTGGCTCCTAATTCTCATCACATTTACCGTTGGGGAGATGCCGGAAGGTGTGACCTTCCTGAACATTGAGTTGTTCAAGCCGCTCACTGCAAAGTTCACCACACTCTAGTACTCGAGCGATATGGGAAAACAGTGGCAGTCGAATGCAGTATTTCATACATACTATCTCCTACTGAAGAGGGCCATCGAAGTTGTCCCTCGCATGACACCAAACACCCTGCATTGATTCTGACCCCTCACGCAGTTCCGCGTAGATCGACACTTCATTTATATCACCACGCACGCAGACAAGAATAAAGAAGAGCTTTAGTCATACTACAAGATCACAGAGGATGATCTTGAAAAGATAACCACGGAATGGTCTAAAGACCTCCTTATCCCTGCTGACCCCTCAGAAATGTCAGACCCTAAACTAATCGACATCCTTGAGACCACTCATGAAGCAAAGGATACTCCTGGACCTAGTAGAAGGAAGAATATTGAAGAGGTCCAAAACTTGAGCAGCACATCGGAAGGAATTTCTTTAGTATCACCTAGCCAATGGGGTGATGACGAAGTAGAAGAGACAAATGACAAAGAATACCAACAAAAGAAAGATGATGTAACGTCGCCTAGGGATCCTGTTGATGAAATTGATCCCTTGAAGAAAAGGAAGGTTTCTCCCACGAAACCCACTTCCTGAAAGAAATCCAGAGCCACCTTGACTAAGATGTAGACTATGCTCACTGTAGATGACTTGACTTCATCATCACAGCTATAGCAGATGCCTCGTAGGACATATTGCAGAAACATGAAGCCAAGCGGGAGGATATGTACGACATAATCAATGTTGAACTCAGAGGGGTACAACAGGCCCTTCAATCCAGTCGCACAGTATCCACTGTGCCCCCACCATTAGAAGAACCATAGTTGGGAGATGAGCCTACCCAACTCCGCAGACTAGTTGATGCGACCAAAGCTCACCTTCGTCGAGCACAAAATGAGAAAGACCAGGCCATAGCGGCCCTTAAACAAACCCAAGAAGAAATGATAGAGCAACAACAGATTTCACAAAAAGAGAAGGATGACCTTCAAACCAAGTTCGAAGAAGAGAGGGTGCAGGTCAAGCAAGAAAAAAAATAGTTTCTTGCAGAACAACTTGGAGTCAAAGAAGCAGTTGACAAAGCACTTCGATCTACGATGGGATTAGAGCCAAAAGTAGAAGACCGAGTGGAGCATCAAGTAACGTAGCTCATGAAAGTTATCCAATAGCTTCAATAAAGAATAGTAGACTTAGAGCTTCGAACAGTGCCCAACACTCCACAGGATGTGCAAGATCAAAGAGAAGCAACTACTCGAAGCGCAGTTGAAATAATCAAGGACCTCACCATGGAATGTAAATAACTAAGTGATCGCAGTGCCCAGACTTATGAGTGACTCACTGAGGACCTGGATTGAAGGCAATGGAGTCAAAGCTCCAGGAGGAAAAGCAACAAGTAGAAACAATACATGTGCAGTTGAATCCCCTGTCAGCAGTTGAGAGGATGAAGTGATCCCAAGAACAGGGCACTGCTCAACAGCACGTCCAAACCATTCAGAGAAAATTCATGGAAGTGATTCAGAGGCTCCAACCTATACAGGATGAGGCTTGCCATCTATTCGTGGAGATTGAATGCTGAGGAGAAGAACTGGAGCAAGTCGTCACTGCAGCTAAACAACGCTTAGAGGGACCTGTCAATGAAGCAGTTATTCAAGAGTTCGTTGAATAGAAGCCTTGGCACAACAATAGGTCGAAGCATCTCGAGCCAAGCTCGAGGCTTTTGAAGCAGAGATACCCAGACTAGAGTGACTTGAGATGAGTCACAGGTGAATGTTGGGGGCCTGTTGGCCCTTGACCAAGTTTTGAGGATCCTTGGTCATGTTTGACCTAATTTTGAGACTTTGATAGGCTGTCGAAGGCAGAGTGCAAGGAAAAGAAGAGATCACAGTATATCGACCCCTTTTTAGGGGTTTTTGGGTTTTGGGTTTATGTAACGGGTATGGGATGTCGACCCATAGGTCTTACCCATGCTTAGGCCCCTTTTGTAATGTATAAATAAGAGTCTAGGCGATGTAAGAAGGAGGAGAGAAGAGGTTTTTGGGTGCTATGCTAAGTGTAAGTGATTGTAAAAGGCTTTGTGCATATTGTATGTTGAGACTTGCAGAGCTAAGTGCAAGTCATCTGTAGTGCTTTGTGCTAAGACTGTGTAAGGCTCTGTGCTTGGACCTAATTTAAGGAAGGAGGATCCGACGAGGTGCACATATCTCTTGTCCTATGCGAAGTTGGTTTTGAGGCTCTGTGCATGTAAGAATATTGAAATAAGCTAATAAAGAAGACAAAGAGTTGGTGGACGTAGCCCCAAGGTGGGGGTGAACCACGTATATCTTGCATTGTGGTTGCTATGTGCTTTATGGTTGTTCTCTTATCTATGTGATTGAATTCTTAGTGCTCTAATATTTGCTTAGAAGGATCTAATATGGTAGCTTAGTGCTGAATAATGTGGATAAATGCTAGATCTGATCTATGTTGGTATGCTTAGTGCTTGAATCTATTGGATCTCTGTGAATACTACACTGATCTATTATTAGGGTTTAGTTGCGTTGTAAACTAAGGCTGAATATTAATGAACTATAACTACTAAGTGCTTTGTTAAGGTGTTACAGTCACAGATCTGTGTCCCAGCTATGGTTGCAGACATTTGAATCCTACAACCACCCCTACCTCTACCTCGGGTGAGACTTCATCTGCTTCGCAAGTGTTGCCGAAAGGGCCGGTAGTTAGGGTTTTTTTGGTGCGTTTTTGTAGGCATTGAACCCTGGGTCTACCCCTGTGCCAACACTGCATTTCTTGCAACCCTCTGGGAGTTGTCTACTCCTTGCACTGTAGAATTGTGTCTTCCTTCATCTCCTCAAGACCATGAGATGCAAGGTCTTCCATAGTGGGAAGAACCTGATGTTATTCCTTGTTAGGGACCTAACCCCTCAAGTAGTTAGAATAATATATTCCGATGTAATAAAGCTCAATATTAATAAGGCCTAGCAATAAGGAAGAATAAGTCCAAATGTAATAAGACCTAATAGAAGCTTCCCAAAATTATTCCCCATGGATGGGATGGAACAGGAAGTGGTGAGTATAGCCCCAATTTTCTATCAACGGGCTTACAATTAGAACACATCACACACCCCTTTACATATTTAGTTACAATTGCTTTCATTTGAGGCCAATAACAAAACCTATACAACTAAGCCATAGTTTTTCCTACCCCAAAATTCCCAGACACAAGAGAAGTATGAGCTTCTCGTATCACATGGACTTGTTTACTTGTAGGAAAACATAGCTTCCCAAGATGATAGAGTAAATTTTCTTGCAGACCATAGTTCTCTACCTGTACACCATGGGTTAGCTTCTCATATACTTCTTTAAAATCTTCATCGATGGCATATTGTTCTACATAGCTATCATGAGATAAAGAAGTACTCTTCAAAATAATAGAAGCAACAATAGGAGGTCTAGAAAGAAATACTGCACCCATGGCATATCCACTGGCATCTGTCTCGATATTGAATGACTGTTGAATATTTGGCAGTGTTAATACTGGTGTGGTACTGATATTCTCCTTCAGAATGTTGAAATATTTTTGTTGCTTTCCTTCCCACTGAAAATTTTTCTTTACACTGGTTAAGACATGCAAAGTATACAACTTTTCCCTTTGCAAAGTATCCAATACTTGGTTTACATGCCTTACATGTTCATCCCAAGTCCTACTAAAAACAAGAATTTCATCTAAATATGCAATCACAAATTCATCCAGGAAAGTCCTGAATACATCATTCATCACACGCATGAAAGTTGTCAGAGCATTACAAATCCCAAATGACATAACTAACCACTCAAAAAATCCTTGTTTGGTTTTAAAGGTAGTCTTCCATGCATCCTTTTATGCAACCCTGATTTAATGATATCCAATGCGCAAATCTAACTTAGTGAAATAAACAACATTCTTCAACTGATCAAGTAAATCATCTATACGAGGAAGAGGGCATCGATTTTTCACCGTGATTTTATTGAAGTCCCAATAATTGACAGACATTCACCATGTGCCATCTTTCTTTGGCACCATCACGATCAGAGAACCACAAGGAGATGAACTGGGCTTGATGACCCCTTGATCCAATAATCCCTGTACCTGCTTATTGATCTTTGTCATCTCCACAACTGACATCATGTACATGCCCACATTAGGAAGAGGAGAATATTGTTGAAGATGTATCTCATGTTGGATTTACCTCTTACGAGGTAATCCATCTGGTTCCTNATGAGTCTTTTCATTTTCCCTGCACTAACAAGTGTCGTATTTACCCTCATGGTGTGAGCTCTAACCATATATTCCACTCCCCCTTTAGTAAGGTGGTATTTGTTCTCATGACAAAAGAATACTTCTTTTCTATCATAAAGATAAGGACTTCCCAACACTATGCCACATATATCAAGCGGTACAACATCCAAATCCACTTCATCAATCAACTTTGATGCAATAGAAAATCTGACCCTACATTGTTTGGTGACATTAAGTTTTTCTTCATCGCGTACCCAACCAAGAGGATAAGGCTTTGGATGTGGTTTCGTTTCAAGACCCATCTTTTTGACAAGTGCTTTAGATATTAAGTTTACTTGGGAACTCAAATCAAATAGTGTATATATCTTAGTATGTTTAGATACAACTCAGATATGAAATAACTCATTCCTCTTTCGTTCATCAATATGAGATTCATCATTGGAACTTGAACTAGCATGAAGAGAACATTTACCTTGTACTCCAGCCGCTGTGATCTTTCCTTCATCTCCTGATTCGGAACCTAGATCTTGTTGCATTTTAGCAACGGTCTTCATCTTCCCCTTTCCACCGAACTGTTTCGATTTCTTTTCTGGATGCAGTTTTCAACATTGTTCTTCATCGTGACCACTCCTATTGCAATGAGTGCAAGATGGTTTTCCTCCTTCTCTCATTACTATAGAGGTGTTCTTTCCATTCCTTTTGAACTTCTTGAAAATCTTGTGTGGGAAATTGGAATGTTTCTTCATGGGATCTTCTTGAACATGTTTCCCCCTGTTCTCAAGGTGAGTGGATTGCACACAAAATTTGTCAAGACTAGTGGGGTTAAATAAGAGAACAGTATGACAAATATAACTGTGAAGTGCGCCAATATACTTCATTAAAGTTTCATAAGAATCCAAAGGAATATTCAATGCTAGAGCTTTCTTCCTAAATTCTTCTGTGAAACTTTGTATAGTCTGACCTTTACCCTATCTCAAAATTTTCCATTCCACCATTTCTTTATGTAAATGCTCTAGATTTTAACCTTGTACAATATTTGCTGCAAACAAATTTTTAGTAAAAAGAACAGAAAATAGACAATGACAAATACAAAAATTACAAAAATATTTTTTCCCTGGAAACCCAAACTAGGAAAACCAACATATTCTATATTCATTCACGGTGATACATTGTTTACAATACAATATACATATAGAAGCCATCGACATCTGAAACCCTAACCCAATGACTTGGATTAGTCAATAACCCTAATTCCTTAACCGAAAATAGAAAACCATCGGCAAAGAAACCATGTGCCGAAAAACCACCTAAATATGTGACACTACTACTCGTGCAAAGAATATAACACATGCCCAACAAATACCCTAATGAATAGAACTTTTTCCTTATCTTTGTTTTAAATTCTGACCATGAGTAAAGAAGATTACTACACTTACTTTTGTCCTGTATCTTGATCTCCCACCATATGAGAGCGGTGCCTTCCAATCGAAGAGAAGCCAGTTGCACTTTAACTTCCTCTTCGTCAATATGTTGGACCTGGAAATATACTTCAACCTGTTGGATCCAATTATCTAGTTTCTCAGGATTAGCATCTCCATTAAACATAGGTAAAACAAACTTTATATCAAGCTTTAATAATGGTTTCTTGAAAGAGGCTTTATGGTTAGAATGTTGAGAGTGATGAGAATGCTCAGAGGAAGAAGAACTAGAACTTGAAGGCAAAGATGGAGGCTCAAGAGGATCTCCTCCATCCCCTTGATTTACCAAAGCATCATCATCTGCATATGCTTCCTTTTTCTTCCCTTTCTTCTTCATCCTCTTCTTTTAATCTCCATACTTTCGTTCGACCATTCCTGACATGCGATAAAAGACCATGTGAATTGTTTTCTCCTACTCATCACGCTTATCCTCTTTTTCCATCTTCTACCTTCGGGATGCATGACCAACTTTGGGATTGAATGTCTTAAGAGTTCCTTCACCCTGCTTATGCTTGGCCCTAGTAAGCATTCATACTCAATAATTCAAGTCAAAGACGACTACTCTGATATCAACATGATCGGGATATTTTCATCAGGTGACTTATTAAATAACTGTATTAAATGAGCATAAACTAAAGTAAACCATAAAGAAGGAAAAACTCAAAATCAAAGAGACATAATCATGCAATATGAACACAAAGAACTTGATAACATATTTCGTCCCTGGTGGACTACGTCTTCGGGTCCTTCTCTTAAATGGGTAGGTATTTTTATTAACTCCACAAAAGAATTGGGAAAAATACATAAGTATACCTCATTCTTGAGTTAATCCACATAAGCTTTGCTCAAATCAGAAAACTGAAACCACCACTACGTTTGTGGCGTCGTTTTACCTAAAAATGACTATCTCCACACCTCGATCTGATTCAAAAACTTCCAGGCCCCCAAGACACCCCTGCCTCGGTTTCCATGCCACTGCTCCTGCAATAAATGTTTGGATAGATCTTGAAATCCATGCCCAGCCTCGAAAATTGTGCAAAAATCCGTACTGTATGGATGCACTCGTGCTCTCTGTGTTTTGAATGTATTGTCTAAGCCCCTTTATATAATGTTTGCAGACAGTTATACATAAATGAGGAAGTTGGTGGAGTGTTTAGCGGAGGCTAAATTAGAGCGTTGGTTGGAGGAGATCTCGGGGTCGAATCCCACGGGCCTCCTCTTTTTGGAAAATCATTTCAACAAATTTGGTGTGCTCCGCTAAATATAGTGAGCGGTTACAAAACTGGCAGAATGGATAAAAATATAGGAATATGCTATATTTGGTGGAAATTGGGATAAGCCCCTAATCGGGCGGAGACTAGGATCATATGGCACAATACATGTAATCAGGGGCTGGGCTGAAGGCCTGGCCCCTTTCCTTTGGCGCCTTAGTTCAAACTTACACTTAAATAATATTTAACAGATATTATAAATAAGGCCTATGGTATGATGTAGTGGTAGCGCGGATTTTGTGGGGCATTTGGGCTAATAAAAGGTCATGAGTTCAAATCTGGTGGAGTTATAAAACTTTTTCCCATCAACCATTGGAGGGGTGCCACGTGGAATTCCATGACTTGGCCACTTGGCACGACCATATAATTTGTCCACAAAACTGCCACTTGTCACAATCTAATTTGCCCATGAAACTGACACATGTCATCACCTAACTTGCCCACGTGTTGTCCATCCTTGCCACATCATTCCATGCCAGCTCATACGTATGGATGTGCCATGTGTCACCCTTGCAGTGGTGCCACATGTCACTTTGACTTTTTGACCTTTGACCAAGTTTGACTGAACTTTGACCGCTCATATATTTTGATCGGTAACTTCGTTTGATGAGTTGTTTGTGTCATTAGAAAGCTTGTGACACACTCTTCGTTATCATGCCCTTTTCAATGAGTTTTGGGAACTTTGAATTTTTTCCCTTTTGTTGTTTGCTAAAGCCATTCTAAGCATTCTGAGTTGCTTTTGTGAGTTCTGAGTTGTTCTTAGCCTTCTCTGGATCCTTTTTGGATCAGACGACATCATATGCATATAGGGTGTAGGCAGAAATCATGACCGGGCAAGACGCACCTTAGTTTAACCAAGTATCATCCCCATACAACATTGCACAGTAGCAGTATAATACTGCGCAACAATCATATGACACTGCGCAACCCCACTACAATACCACGCAGTATAACCAGGTGCCTTAGTATAACGCGTTGCAAGGGGATCGAGCTCGGTACAAAGGTGGAGGAAGAGAAAGAGGAGGATTTTGAAGAGGTAGAGGACCAATGGTATGTCACAACTGTCAACAACCAGGACATTATGCAAGAGAATGTTGACTTCCACCAACGACTTGCATGTATTGTCATGCATCAGATCATGGGACGGAAGAATGTCCTACGTTATTAGGGAAGATCTAGGAAAAGAAGAATCAGAACAATCAAAATGTTCAATGGATATCAGCAGAAGCGAGGGATGAAGAAAGAAACATCAACATAATTACACACAGAGGAGCTAAAATAGGAAACGACACAGTACAACAAGAGCCAGTACAACACCAATGGGTGAAGAAGAATGTCGAACCAAGGAAGTAGTTTGATGCGCATAATGAGAATGAGATATTTAAGCAATCCAGATAGGAATTTATGAAGCCTGACATTGCATCGACCTCAACCGTGCAACATAGTAAGGAAGTACTAGAGTATGAGATGCCTCCATCGTTGGATCATACCAAAGAAATGCGTCCTCTGGGAAAAGTAAGTACAATCAAAGGCTTTTTTCAATCATGTGTAAAATTACTAAATGATCCATCCTCTGTCAAAGTATTACAAAATATGCTAGAAATATGTAGCATAGAGACAAAAGAAAAGATAGAACAAAAAATAGTCAATCACCTACATACAAGGAGAAGAACAAGTAGGGAGTTCAGGCTGAACGCCAACATTGGAGATTTCAACATGGGAGATATCATACTGGATCTAGGATCCGAAGTCAATGTATTACCCAAGAAGACATGGAAATGTATGGGAGAGCCCACATTAGGATATTCAACCATTCAGCTGAAACTGACAAATCAACGCAGAGTGAGATACCAAATCGGAGACTAAAAGGAGTGACAGTAGACCTGGATGGAGTGCGCACTAAAGCTAACTTCGAAGTACTAGAGGTAGTGGATGACACAACACCTTACCCAAAATTGCTCGGCTTGGATTGGATGTTTGATAACCAGGCCATAATCAAATTAAAGACATGGCAAATGACCTTTGAGTCAGGAGAATATAGGGTCATTGCGCAATTAGACCCATCGGAAGGATAAAGGTTCGTAGAGCCTACTTTCTTGGACTTGGAGGAAATTATCTAGTTGTACTGAACAACTGCGCGAGATGAGGATTGCATAAACCCAACTACAGATGGGATACTTAGTTGGCAGAGCGTCACCTCATGTGCATCAAAATCAGATACGGATTTAGAGAACTGACAACAGAGGCTACACAATTTTTCCACACGAATAGACCGCGCAGTAAGATGGGTAGGTACGGAGATAAGGGAACCACCTAGTTTCCATGGGGTAAACGATATAGAATAATTCTTGACATGTTACAAAGATGAAGTGTTAGAAAATTAGAGACTCTTAGCACTAGATATAGCATTCAAGGACACATCTGCAAGATGGTGGGGCGCACACACAGAAACAATCAAGGACCGGTACCAATGTAAGTGTTTACTGCACATCAGGTTTGGTGCAAAACAAAGAATAAACCAGAAGTAGAAATATGATGGATAGGGGGCACCGACGGAACACTTGGAGAAGTGCAGATTGTTGTGGAAAATGACACCCCCAGAGGAATGGCCTCATCATTTCATACACACATTAGAGGGCATCCCACCAAACTGGTATACTGACCAGGAACTGTGCAGAGGAACTACGAGATGGACAGTACTACAAAAGAACTTTACAACCACTTTCTCATTCGAGCATGAGAACCCAAACATAGATGAAACACTTAAAAAATAAGAGGGGTGATATTCATTAAGGAACCAGAAGTTGAACTCATAACAGAAGAACAACATCAGAACAAACAAATAGTGAAAGAATTGTTGTCATGTTACCATGTGCAGGAAGAAGTACCAGATGAAGACAATCTGCTTGATATTCACATAGAGGAAGTTGAAGGAGAAAGAGAAGTGGAAGGTCCACCTCTAGAATCATAAGTAATTGTTGTGCCAATCAAGGTGAAGAAATTCAACATTGGGATAGTTGAGAATCCCAAAATGGCCAGCATTGGAGACTACTGGGATGAGCAAACAGTGGAAAGCATAACAGAGTTAGTGCATGAGTATAATGACCTGTTCCCCACAACGTTAACATAAATGAATGGCATAGCAGGAGAGCTAGGTGAAATGAAGATACCACTCAGAGTTGAGGCAAGACTGACCAGACAATGACCATACAGACTAAATCTGATATATAAGAAAAAAGTCAAAGCTAAGATTGATAGGATGTTGGAGGATGGAATCATAGAAACGATGGAAGAATCAGAATGGATAAGCCCAATGGTAGTTTAGGAGAAGAAGCAAGGAGGCATAAGAATCTATGTAGATATGAGAAAGCTCAATGATGCTTGCCTACATGACCCCTTCCCTACACCCTTTACAGATGAAGTCCTAGAAAACGTGGGAGGTCAGGAAGCATACTCATTCACCGATGGATTCTCAAGCTACCACCAAATCAAGATAGCACCAGAAGATCGGTACAAGAGTACCTTTGCGACAGAATGGGGATCCTACCAGTACATAGTCATCCCTTTCGGACTAAAGAATGCACCATCAATATTTTCCAGAGTAGTCATAGTTGCATTTAAAGAATTTATCCACCATTTTCTAGAGGTATATTTGGATGATTGGACAATCTATATTATGTTGAAATACCATGTAGAGGTCTTACAGTTGATGTTAGAAAGATGCAGGGAGTTCTAGATATCATTAAACATCAAGAAGTGCATCTTCAGAACACATTTTGGGATACTATTGGGCCACATAGTATGCAAGCAAGGTTTACTACTAGATCCTGCCAAGATTGCAGTAATCGTTAATCTGCCACCACTAGAAATAGTTCGTCAACTAAGAGTGACATTGGGACACACAGGATACTACAAATTTTATATAAAAGGGTATGTGTAGATCACTGTTCCAATGGAGAAATTGCTAAGGAAAGACACAAAGTTCCAGTGGAATGAGGATTGTCAACACGGTCTGGATACGGTGAAAGAAAAGATGGTAACCATACCAATACTAGTGTTCCCACACTGGGAGAATACATTCCACATTCCACATACATGTAGATGCATCGACCATAGCACTTGGAGCTATTCTGGCACAACGAGGAGCAGGAGAATTGGATCATCCTATAAAATTTGCTAGCAGAAAACTGTCAGAATCGGAGTAGAACTACAACACCACATAGAGGGAAGGCCTAGCTATGGTCTACGCACTTCAAAAGTTTAGACATTACTTACTGGGGAAACATTTCAAGATGTTCACAGACCATTCTGCTCTCAAATACCTAGTCAACAAGCTAGTGTTGGGGGAAGAATTTGTAGATGGCTATTGTTGTTTCAAGAATTTGATTTTGAAGTAATAGTCAAGCCAGGGAAGCTGAACGTAGGACCTGATCACTTGTCAAGGATCACGAATGGGGAGTAACCTACAAATCTAGAGGACAACTTTCCGGACGCACAATTATTTTCATTCCAGATCACCGATGAATACTTTGTAGAAATTATCTAGTACTTGAGTACAAGGACTGTGCCACAGGAATATAACACTACAAAGAAGAAAAAACTGGTAGTCTGAGCTGCAGACTATCCGTTGATTGCAGGACACTTATACAAAATGGGCACAGATAGCATCTTGAGAAGATGTGTGCTAGAACATGAAAGACCAATGATTTTAGTAGAAGCTCAGGAGGGAATAGCAGGAGGACATTACACAGGAAAAGATACTGTGCATAAGGTATTGCGCGCAGGACTATGGTGTCCAACCATCCACAGAGAATCAAAAGAGTACTACCAGAAATGCAATGTATGTCAAAGTGTTGGTAAAACAAGAAGAAGGGACAAGATGCCCCTGCGACCACATGTAACTTTATAGGTATTCAAAAAATGGGCAATAGATTTTGCGGGACCAATTAACCCACCAGTGAAAAATCCAGGAGCGAGGTACATTATCACCACGATGGAATACCTGACAAGATGGGTAGAAGCAACACTAGTAAAACATTGCAGTGTAGAGACAACAACAAACTTCCTGTTCGAACAAGTGATCACCAGATTTGGTTGCCCATGGATTTTGATGAGTGACCAAGGCACTCACTTCATTAACAGTACTATGAAGGCTATGAATGAGGAATTTGAAATTCATCATCAAAAGAGTACACCATATCATCCCCAAGCAAATGGAACAGTAGAAGCCTTTAACAAGATCCTTGAAAATGCATTGACGAAGATATATAACATCCGTAGGGATGATTGGGACCTAAATATACTAGCAGTATTGTGGGCATATAGGACCACATGCAAGAAGTTGACAAGACAAACATCATTCAGATTGGTGTATGGACAAGAAGTAGTGGTGCCACTAGAATTTTTGGTACCCAGTCTATGCGTAGAAGCAACTATGAACATGACAAAATTAGGTGCAATACATTATAGGCTGAATCAATTGATGATCATGGAGGAAGATAGGATTCTATCAGGGTTCCACCAAGAATTCCAGAAAGCAAGGGACAAATCTTGGCATGACAGACATATCAAGAGGAAAAATTTCAAGGAAGGAGACTTAGTGTTGATGTATGATAGTAAATACCTTCAACATCTAGGAAAACTTAGAATGCACTGGTTAGGACCATATGAAGTAAAAACTATCACGGATGGGGGAGCTATATAGTTGAAGGATTTAGGAGGCACATAACTTAGAGAGATGATCAATGGGAGCCAAATGAAGATGTATAGGGATAGTCGACCCCATAGCACTTGCAAAAAAAAAAAAAATGTTGCATCGTGTGGGACATCAAAAGATAACAACAAAGGTATAGTATGCCAAAAAGAGAATGAGCACACACACTCGATAATGCTGGCCCAACGGAGATTAGGCCAATGGTCATTACAAAGTAGAATCAATGGGAAAGACAGATACGGAAAAAAGAAGCACAAAATGACAGCGGCTCTCAGAATTGAATGCCAGAAACGACTGGGGGGATGCCACAGTAATTGCGCCAACTGGAAACTTCAAGGGAAATCAATGGAAAGTATGCGGGAATCGACGGTTCAATGAAAACGCAATCGGGGTAACGTCTCTAACAAGCTTCACACAACACTGATACAAAGAAAGTACACGGGAGCAGAACGGTTATATTGAAATTAGGAAAGGCACAGATCAATAGAGCATACGAAGCAGAGAGTTAAAGTTGCAGAGGCCACTAAGCTTGACGAACACAATCTTTATGACCATGGAACCACCCAAACAGGGAGAACTAAGCCAGACTTCCAAAAAACCTCAAAGCAACGCCATAGCACCATCACATCCATAGGAAAGTGAACAACAACCACCTCATCCTCTAGAAGTTGTCAACGTGGACGAAATCTCATTGCCTGATATGACACCAGCAAGCCCCACACCCATTTTGGAGGAAACCCAACATACAACACCAATGGACATGGAAATTGATATGCCGAAAGAGGGACAAGGCCAATAGGCTGAGGACGTAGGCAACTAAGTGCACCCTGAAAACCTTGAAGAAGCCCCGAGAGACAATGGGATGACTCCAAACTAGGTAGAAACAACCACGCTGGAAAGATCACAGATAATGATGCCATAACAACAATAGGATGGAGAAGTGGAAGATATCACCAATCGACCAGATGAGTATGCAGAACAATGAACAATGGAGGCTAGAACCTCGAGTCATCCACCATAGCAAAAGGGAAAGCAGACGGTACCAAGGTCACCACGCAAACAACCCACCGCAACCATTGTCTTGTCGCGCATTCCGGAGGGGGTATGTATAACAACAAATTTGTTAGGCCATGTGGAGAAATTGAGGTACTCAGACCATGATGCGATAGACACGGACAAGTTCCCATAGTTCTCTAAGAAAGTCTACCTCCGGACTGTGGGTATATGACCCTTTGGCGAACCAATTAATTAACCAGTCCAGTGGGCAGCAGGACTGGCAAAAAATGAGATTCTAGGCATTTTGGACCTACCGCACTTTGGGAGGTGCCAGTATGCAAACAACTGCATCAATCAACTGATGGCAGTCACCCATGGTGGATACTTGTGGATGGAACAACTCGTTTCAATAGACATAGAGCTCATCAAATGCATCATAGGGTTGCCATTATGGGGTGAGGATCTCACGCAGTTCCTTGAGGAAAAAATGAAGGGAACAAAACTGGTTGAGGAAATGAAGAGGAAATATGGCACTGAAAGGGGGTCACACAGAATCATCATCAAGCGTATTAATGATGCCATGACAAGAATGGCCACAAAAATCATGGCAGGTAAATTAATCAGGAAATGCCGCAAGTAGGAAGTCTCGGTCAGGGTTTTCACAGCTACAACACAGTGTGAAGAAGGAACCACACTCAACTGGGCCCCTTATTTGCTAAATTTGTTCCTAGACAACTGCAAGGATGCGTAGGATCTAGGGACATAATTTCATTATTCATGGCTACTCATCCTGATAGCCTTGATCGGATGGAAGGAGATGAATTATTCATTTTTTTCCACTAGACCCAATCCCTACCATGGAGCGCGATACTTATCATTGGGGTCCGCTTTGGACTCTAAGAATAGAAAGGTGAATGTAGCCATATTTGAAGGCTATCTCAGCGACATACAGGACAACATCGCCAACACTTGGACGGTGACACCGAAAGAAATCGCACAATATCAGGGTACATCCAACTTCAACGCCACTAGACATGTGATGTGGATCCAGGCATAGAAATACTCCGAAAATCAATGGTTACAACTACGCTATTGCATCAAGAAGTCAGACATAGATATGGTCATTAAGGATTGGGAAGATGACTGGAGGATTCCAATCCTCATTCGTGAAATACCCACAGAGATACAGGACGAGGAGGTAAGACAGGAATAGACACACTCTGAGGAGATAACAGTGCCCAAGAAACCAAGTATAGGTCAGAACAAGGCAAAACAGAAAAATGGGGGGAGATCCAAGACAGGTGCCCAGGAGGGGAAGAAGAACAACACACAGGCGCCACAGGTACAGGAGAAACAGGCCGAGACAACATAGGGAAATACATCAAGCGCCACTCCACATGAGCAAGGCAATACTAAGAAGCCATTCATCTAGACTAGGGGGTGTGTGCAAGAAGGTGAAGGCACACAAAATGCCCCCAAAATACATGATCACTGAGGACGATGTGGACATGGTGGCCCAAATGATCAAGGATCACACAGCCGAGGATTCCGATAATGATGTGTGCCAAAGGGACAGAATTGAGGAAGTTATGGCACACATGCGACAACTCCTCAAGAAGCTCGGAGACATAGGTAGCCGACAACAGCATAGTAACAGTGTTGGTAGTAGGCTGAAGTGGAAAGAAGGATGATCATGGAGAAAGAAAGCATGCAGAAACTGAAGTAACAGTTCGAGGGAAACACAACATGCGTGCATGCAAGAAAACGTGCACAAGGAAAGAGAGCACTAGGAGGAAGAAAAACACACGGGCATGGGAGGAAGACCTAACATCGGTAGGGTTAGGGTTTTGGTAATGTATTGTAAACGGTTGAAGAGCCTGAAATGTATAAAGATAGATACGTATGTATCATAGGGGGGTTCTTTCTTTTTCATTATGTTCCATCATAGATATGTACGATTTGATGTGATATGTAATGCTGGTATGAACTATTTTTGTAAGATGTTGAGCTAGAAGAGAGGAGCGAAGGAAGATCTGAGGATTAGATCGTAGGCTGAGGATCCTGGTGTGATCTAGTTCACCTCATAAAGATCCTACCCAAATGAGGAGAATATAATCACAAGGCATTGTAAATGTAGAACTATCATAATAAAAGAGCCAAGAGCCAAATCTTTGTGGACGTAGCCCAGGGGGGTGAACCACGGTAATATCTGTGTAATTTGCTGAATGCATGCATATCTTTATGTTATTTCAGCAGCTAATTGTTTTTCTTAATGAATGAATGAATTATTCTATTTGTTGTGACATATGGTTGCGTTATTAAGGAAATAAGTTGTTGAAGGTAATGAATAGTTGCAAATATAGTAGATTGCAATCACAATTTATAGTAGATATCTCTGAATAAAGATCTCATATCTCATACTCAATCCTGGGCTATAAACACCTAAGCCTTACCACCACCCATTAAATATGTCTCAGGTGAGACTGTGCAACACATTCTGTGTGCCGTGTTGCCTTTTGTTTTACCAAGGGGGGCGATAGTTTTAGAGGCTTTGTTGGAAACCCAAACGACATGAACCTTGGGTCAACAACTCAGATGGTAAAGAAGGAAGAGTAACCAACAAATGGTTTTGTTGTTGTTGATAGGAATGAGAGAGTACTGAGTAGAGGAGATAGATTGAGTGAGAAAAGAGCGAAGAAAAGAAGAGAGCAATGAGCCATTAGAAGGGAATGTTGAGACACTGGAACCCTACGAAAGAAGAAATCGAAGGCTGGTTGAGAACCAAAGAGATAGAGTTTTCACAAAAAGACAACATAAACTCTAGAATCACACCCTAAAAATATCTGGACAAATACATGTTTATTGATTTGCACGAAGTCTTTTTCTGTGATTTTCTTCATCTACTGCAGGAGTGGATACTAAGTTTGAAGGATAACCATGTGACGAACCAGACTCGACAGCTAGATTGGACCCCAATATAGATTGTGTAGTTACAGCAGGTGAACAACAAATTCACTCACGCAGTAGAATTTTGGCTTGGCAGTATTGTGGCAGGCTTCATAACAAAGTTTGCAGTTGACACAGCGAAGTCATACAACACAGTGGAGAAATAATTTCTACGCGGACCTTGAGGAAGGTATATTCGATCACTGTATACTTCTATTAAGATACTGCTATATAAAAAATGTGTAATGACCATGGAAGAAGATAACTAAACTTCCCTGTGTTCATGGGGGAAGGGGGGAAGCACTGACAGAGAGAGGATAAATGGAAGGATGTAAGGATAAAGACAAGAAGGAGGAGGAAACCTTGGACCCGATGATGATGGATGATGACTAGATAAAGTAGATATTGGTGTCAACAGGAAAGACGCGTAGCGGAGTAACCTACCAATACAAGGTGAATACCAAGAAGAGAGTTGTAGTCACGAGGGAAGGCTTGGCAAGTGATGAGGAAGAGGTAGAGGATCTCTGGGCTGTGGAGCAAATTGAGGAAATCCTACGCGTAACATATGAGAGGAAAACGAGAGGTCCAAGAGCAGGAGGAGAAGGCAGCCATCCTATCCATATTAATGTCAGTTTTGAACCCATAAGCCCATGTGAAACTAATACACCAAAGAGAACACCACCATTTAGATAACAGAAGTTCAGAGGAAGTCTGACAACGGGAAGTACATCTTGATGCAGGAGCATCACTCCAACACAGCAAAGCATCATCCAACCGTCACATTCAATGTGCATTCATGGAGGAGAGAGGTGCCAACCCTCTCATTTTCAAATTTAAAATTTGTAATTAAATGTTTGTAAGGCTGGAAGAGCCAAGCCATGATTTTGCATAGGATGTAGTTAGAGTCACCTTTAATGGTTGACAGGCTAATATCTAGATCTGATTCGGACTAGATAGTCATTGAATGTAATTCAATGTAATTTATGAGAGTAGGTGAGATGGAGGGAAGATCTTGCAAAGCCCCCTTTTGTAAAAATATCTTTGTATATAGAATTAAGTAAGTTCTTTTCTAAGAGGAGGATAGGAATAAAGGAGAGAGCCGAGACTCTGTTGCAGTCCGATCTTTTGTAACCTTTGTACAAGCATTCTGAGATTAATACAAAGAGCAGTTTTTCCTACATGAGAATATTTATGTCTTTATGTGTATTTGAGTGAATGTCTTTTATGTGTTCATTTTATGTTGTAGATGTATGTTAGATTCCATCTGCAGGGATAGATATAATTTCCTATCTGTGAGGCTATTGATTTCAGTCTGGATTCTTTGTGGTTTCATGCAAGGGGTTGCATGACAAAGTGTTGAGGACTCTGTAAGCCAGTGTAAAGAGTGCACATATGAGTTTTGTGGAATTCAAGAAAAGACGTGCCAAGAGGGCGCACCAGAGGAATCATAAATTAAAGGGGAGAAGACTCAAGGTTGTTGAACACCTTGGAGGTAAGACTGTGTGGAGGAAGGCATAGGTAGAATACAGAAGCGCTAAGTATTCCGTGAAGCTCTGCCAGGAGGGCATCGAGCGAGTGCATAGAGTGCACAGAAGGAACTCTATTTCGATTTCATAGACAAGAGAAGTGTCATAGAGAAGACACTCACAGAGTTACTGAAGACTCTTTAGGCTCAACAAGGAGTGCTTGACTGGAAGTTTCCAAGAGGGAACTTACATCCTTTCAAGGAGTGAAGGGAGATGGAGTTACTGAACATTCTGGAAGAAGCCTGTGCGAGGAGTGCACTAGGCCAACACTCGGGTGAAGTGTTGATAGAAAACCATCTGAAGGCTCATCAAGCACAAAGAGTGTGTAGAGGTGAGAACTTGTTTCAAGTTCTTAAGCTCGGCAGGAACAGTTTCTTTTGCACACAGAGTTCCAGCAGAATGGAGCAGAAGATTGAGAAACCCTTTGAGGTTTCAGGGTTGATAAATCTCAGGAGGGAAGGTATTTTTGAGAACATAGGCGAGACCTAAAAGTTTAGAGTTCACAGAAAGAAGATCGAAGGTCGAGACCTTCAAAGCATCAAAATCTTCCAAGATTGGGGAGAAACGCAAGCTCAGGAGGAGGAGCGTCAATATCCATTAGATCAGTCACAGAGGAGTGAATATGGACCATCGAAGCCCATGTCCAGACAACGAAAAATGCACATGAGAGGAGATCAGAGTTGAACTGCCAGATCTGGCATGAGGACCAATATTCGTTGGATCTGAAAGAAGGAGCACGAGGTTTAACCCTCGTATAAGGAGGAGAGCGGACTTGTCAAAGTCCCGATTTAATCAGGACCGCCCATCGAAGAGGACACATGGCAGAGATCCACACACAAGTCGGGAATTAGGAGTTGGACGAGCAGAGGAGGCTGCACTCCATACCCCTGATACGCGAAATCCTGAAATCGTGAAGAGAACCATCCAGTCATCCATCGTTGGAGGACAGGTGGTGAATATCCAGAAATCATCGGGGTTTCAGACTTCGGGAGAACAAAGGTGAAGGCTGGAGAAAACTCGCGAAAGGAAAATCACTGATTTAATCTTGGTTGTTGATTGAGGAAGGATCTGAGCCGTCAGATATGAAGCATCTTAATTTCGGGAGTCGAGAGAATAGAGGTGATTCGCATCGGGAATTCCTGATACACGAAATCACGATGCCCTCGGAAGAGTTGGCCCTGGGTCATGGTGAAGGGTTACATTTAGAGGATTTAAGTGAGGAGCTAAGGACTATTAATCCCTTTTTGGGGTTTCGGGACTTGGAAGAGTCGGGTGTTTGGGAATGCAAAGTCATGACATCGCAAAACGTGACACACCTATTGTGTAGGCCTGTGGTCATAGGGTTGTGGTCACGTGAAGGGAGCTCACGCCTAGTGCTTGTTTGCGCGGGCTGAGTCTCTAAAGGACCTGTGGTTATATTTATGTGGAGATTTCAGCAGGGAATCAGGGACCTGCTTCAACTCACCAGAGGTGAAGAATGATCCTTGACTGGGAGGTCATCGAACCCTATCGGGGTGAAGGTAGGGGGTCTGCATCATGTGGTATCAGAGCCACTTTCTGTCTGCAGACAACAGGAAGAGGGAGGCAGAGTAAGTAAGGAGAATACTCTAATACACACCATCATGTGGTATCAAAGAGAAATTTCATCTGTATATTTCAGGCGAAAAAGGATTGAAGGAGAAATTCTGGTAACATCAAGTGGTATCAGAAGTTCATCTATATACAACAGGTGAAGGAAGGCATAATATCGACATTCTGTGAGGAGGGTTGTTGCATGGACGTAGCAACATAAATTGTTTTTAGCTAGGTGAGTTGTAAGAGGACATGGGGATGCTCTCGAATGTAGAGTGATCCATAAATTTGCCAGAAGGGAAAACGAAAGGTAGAGATGGCTACTGAAGGCCATGAACATGGTTAAGATAAGGACCACTTGCAAAGAAGTAAGGCTGAGATAAGCCAAGAGCTTGCTGAGATAAGAGCACGAATGGAGAAGCTTGCATTTAAGATGCAACAGGATGCAAAAGCACGATGGGTATATGAGTGGCCCATAAAGAAGAAGGTGAAGTGGCTAGTCAAGAGATTGTTGGCCAAAGGGAAGTGACAATTGTTGAAAAGGTTGCTGAGGTATATTGAGGACCTCAGAGGTGAAGAAGAAGTGGTTCAAATCTATGAGCCAAAAGCTGGGAGAAATCTCAGTGATTATGAGGAGAAGAGATCACTGGATGATCTCAGAGACTATCAAGAGGGCAGGGCAGAAATCCCAAATTGCCAGGTTGGCAAGGAAAGCGAGATGAGATTGGTTGACAATCTCATGAACTCATAGGTGAGTTCATATCAGCAAGGAGAGATGATGGAGAAGGGTCATAAATACATTATGATCATTGGGAGAATTGAGGCATTCCTACCCAATAGCCCAGTGGAGTCTAGGGAATGTGTTGCAGATGCAGCAACAGGAGAAGGAAAACCAGCTGTGACTGTCATAGAGAAGGAGAAGGATCAAATACTGATGTCTTCCCCAGAAGAAGGAGAGCATGCAGATAAGGTACTCACTCCACAGGAGAAGGAGTTAGAAATGATGGAGGAATAGTTGAACCATCCAGAGCCAGTAGATGACTACCATGAGAAGACAGTCATGCAGATTACGGGAGAAGGGAATTCAGAGAAATTGCTCAAAAATTTCAGCCAAGAAGCTGAACAGATGATGACTGCAGCACCGAGGTCTGCAACAGAAGATGATGCAGAATTCTAGTTTGAATAGAAACCGGAAGAAGCTGGAGTTGAACCAACAAGATAAATGACATAAGCAAAGTTGTCAAAGGAAGTGATTGAGCAGCAGGTCAGTCAAGAGGAGAATGCAGAGATGGAGTCTACAACATATCGGAAAGTCAAGGCCACAAGAAATGGAGAAGACAGCATGGGGGATCAGATTGATCTACCCATGGATCTGTGTGAAGGGAACATGCAGCAGAGCAGGTTGCATGAAGAGGAAATCCAACCATTTGAGAAGCTGGAAGAAGTGATTGAGAAGATAAGAAGTCTGATGTTGAGGTCAACACATGAGACTTCCAGCAGGGAGAAGCTGAATAGAGGAAGACTTGCAAGAACACCAGGNAACAACAACAAAGCAACAGAGCATATGGATAGCTCCAAAGAATAGTTTGGGATCCAGGTGGATTTCAACGGAGCTGGGAAGCTCATGAGAAAGAGCTCATGAATTTTTTGCAGCAGTGGAGTATGATGCAAGAGCATCGCTCCAACCCAGCAAAGCATCATCCAGCTGTCACATTCAATGTGCATTCATGGAGGAGAGAGGTGCCAACCCTCTCATTTTCAAATTTAAAATTTGTAATTAAATGTTTGTAAGGATGGAAGAGCCAAGCCATGCTTTTGCACAGACTATAGTTAGAGTCTCCTTTAATGGTTGACAGGCTGAGATCTAGATATGATTCATACTAGACAACCATTGGATGTAATTCAATGTAATTTATGAGAGTAGGTGAGATGGAGGGAAGAGCTCACGGAGCCTCCTTTTGCAAAATGATCTTTGTATCTAGAATTAAGTAAGTTATTTTCTAAGAGGAGGATAGGAAGAAAGGAGAGAGGCGAGACTCTGTTGCAGTCTGAGATTTTGTAACCTTTGTACATGCATTTTGAGATTAATACAAAGAGCAGTTTTTCCTGCATGAGAATCTTTATGTCTTTATATGTATTTGAGTGAATGTATTTTATGCGTTCATTTTATGTTGTAGATGTATGTTAGATGCCATCTGTGGGGATAGATAGAATTTCCTATCTGTGAGGCTATTGATTTCAGTCTGGTTTCTTTGTGGTTTCGTGCAAGGGGTTGCATGACAGAGTGTTGAGGAATCTGTAAGCCAGTGTAAAGAGTGCACATCTGAGTTCTGTGGAATTCAGGCAAAGACGTGCCAGGAGGGCACACCAGAGGAATCATAAATTCAAGGGGAGAATACTCAAGGTTGTTGAACACCTTGGAGGTAATACTGTGCAGAGGAAGGCACATGTAGAAGATAGAATCGCTGAGTATTTTGTGAAGCTCTGCCAGGAGGGCATCGAGCAAATGCATAGAGTGCATAGAAGGAACTCTATTTCAAGTTCATAGAAAAGAGAAGTGTGGCAGAGAAGACACTCACAGAGTTACTAAAGACTCTATAGGCTTAGCAAGGAGTGCTTGAGCGAAAGTTTCCAAAAGGGCACTTACATGCTTTCAAGGAGGGAAGGGAGACAGAGTTACTAAAAATTCTGGAAGAAGAGCTATGCGAGGAGTGCACCAGGCCAACACTCAGGTGAAGTGTTGATAGATAGTCGTCTGAAGGCTCGTCAAGCACAAAGAGTGTGCAGAGGTGAGAACTTGTTTCAAGTTCTTAAGCTCAGGAGGAACAATGTCTTTTGCGCACAGAGTTCTAGCAGAACGGAGTAGAAGATTGAGAAACCCTTTGAGGTTTCAGGGTTGATAAAGCTCAGGAGGGAAGGTGTTTTCGAGAACACAGGCGAGACCTGAAATTTTAGAGTTCACAAGAAGAAGATCGAAGGCCGAGACCTTCAAAGCGTCAAAATCTTCCAAGACTGGGGAGAAATGCAAGCTCAGGAGGAGGATCATCGACATCCATTAGATCAGTCACAGAGGAGTGAATCTGGACCATTGGAGCCCACGTCCAAACAACGAAAAACACACACGAGAGGAGATCATAACTGAACCTTCAGATCTGGCATGAGGACCAACAACCATTGGATCCAGAATAAGGCACATGAGGTTTAACCCTCGTATAAGTAGGAGAGAAGACTCGTCAAAATCCCAATTTAATCAAGTTGTCCATCGGAGAGGACAAATGGCATATATCCACACACAAGTCGGGAATTAGGCATTGGACGAGTAGAGGAGGCTGCACTCCATACCCCTGATATGTGAGATCCCGAAATCACGAAGAGAACCATCCAGTCATCCATCATTGGAGGACAGGTGGTGAAGATCCAGAAACCGTCATGGTTTCGGACTTCGGGAGAATAAAGGTGAAGGTCGGAGAAAAATCGCTAAAGGAAAATCGTCGATTTAATCTTGGCCATTGATTAAGGAAGGATCTGAGCCGTCAGATATGAAGCATAAAAATTTTGGGAGTCAGGATAACAGAGGTGATTCACATCAGGAATTCCCGATATGTGAAATCACGACATGCCTGAAAGAGTTGGCCCTAGGTCTTGGTGAAGGGTTACATATGGAGGATTTAAGGGAGGAGCTAAGGACTGTTAAGCCCTTTTCGAGGTTTCAGGACTTGGAAGAGTCGAGTGTTTGGGAATGCAAAGTCTCGACATTGTGAAACGTGACGTGCCTATTCTGTAGGCCTATGGTCATAGGGTTGTGGTCACATGAAGGGAGCTCATGCCTGGTGCTTTTTTGCGCGGGCTAAGTCTTTAAAGGACATGTGGTTATATTTATGTGGATATTTCAGTAGGGAATCAGGGAGTTGCTTCAGCTCGACAGAGGTGAAGAACGATCCTTGATCGGGAGCTCAGCGGACCCTGTCGAGGCAGAGGTAGGGGGTCTCCATCACATCTACGTAAGGAGCAACAAATGGAGGAGCCATTTCAGGAAGCACTAGTCAAGTATCTACACTGTGTGGAGGAGGTAGTAGTTCAGTATTCAGAATGGCAGGACACGATCCCACCATCAGGTTACCAAAATTTCGGGGAGAAGCAGCAGAAGACCCTGAGAAGCATTTGTTCATTTGTGTAAAGATCTGGGAAGAAAAACAAATCATTGAAGAAGATACTAAACTCGCGCAGCTAACTATTACTCTAAGAGACCACGCACTAGACTGGTACATGAGTCTAGACACAAACAGTGCCCCGCGGATGACAAGGACACTGGCCGACATTAAGAAGTTATTGATTAATGAGTTCCAGAAGTCGAGCTCAAAGGAGCAGTAGATGAACGATATGATCAAAATAAGACAGAAACCAGGAGAGTCAGTATGGGATATTGATCAGATATTTAAGAAACTGAAGGGGAAGTTAAAATATCTCATGAACAATATGCAGCATCGACACATGTTTTTCAACTCACTACTCCCACACTTAAAATACCCTTTATGACAAAAAAAAAATTAGATGCAGGCAGAGGCTCTTTAGGCAGCCTTATAACTGGAAGAGAACCAGTACCAACAAACAAACTCAACTATCGAAGAGTTGAAGGAGGATTTGAAGAATCTAACATTTTGGCTGAACCAGAATAAGAATAAGGACAAACGAGAAGTCGTTTGGTGTACCACATGCAGGACAGAAGGACACCACAAGAATGAATTCCCAACGTTTGCGCAGTATATGGCAGCAGGTATGCCAAATCTGTTACCACTGAGAGGACTATGGTGCGAAATATGCAAGAAACTGAGTCACGACCCCTATCACTGCATGATGATGCAAAAATACCAGACAATTCCAAAGAGTTTATATTGCACCTTTTGCAAGTCAGTGGGCCACGACAATAAAGATTGCAAAACTATGGAGTTGATGCGAGAAAGAACATCAAATTCATATAGAGTGCAGGCAGAAATGATGACTGGGCAAGAAGCACCACAGTTTAATCAAATTCCAGCTCCATATAACACTGCGCAACAACTGTACAATAAAACACAATCGCAGTACAACCCGACACAGCCTCAGTACAATACCACACAGTATAATCAGGCACAATAGTATAACGTTATGAGAGGTGATTGAGCAGGCTACAGAGGAGGAGGATGAACCAGAGGAGATTTCAGACAAGGTAGAGGACCAGTCACATGTCACAATTGTCAACAATCGGGACATTATGCATGGGAATATCCACTTCCACCAGCGATTTGTATGTATTGTCGTGCATCAGAACACAATACAGAGGAATGTTTGACATTACTAGTAAATATTCAGGAAAATAGGAACCAGAACAATCAGAATGTTCAGTGAATTTCATCTGAAGAAAGGGTGAAGGAAAGAACATTAATGTAGTCACTCATGGAGAAACGAAAATAGGAAATGACACAGTTTAATAGGAACCAAAACAAAATCAGTGGATGAAGAAGACTACTGAACCAAAGAAGCAGTTCGATGCATAGAAGGAGAAGGAGATATTCAAAGAAGCCAGACAATAATTTTGGAAGGAGGACATGGTGTTGACTTCAACTGCGCAGTAAGAAAAGGAAGCACCAGAATACAAGATGCCTCCATCATTGGATCATACCAACGGGATGCAACCCATGGGACAAGTAAGTATAATCCAAGGCTTTTTGCAATCATTTGTAAAAGTATTAAGTGATCCATCATCTGTGAAAATATTGCAAAACATCCTAGAAAAATGTAGCAGCGAGATGGAAGAAATTCTATAACCAAAAATAGTTAATCACCTACACACAAGAAGAAGAACAAGTAGGGAATTTAGACTGAATGCTAACATTGGGGATTTCAATATGGGATACATTATACTGGATCTAGGATCGGAAGTGAATGTATTACCAAAGAAGACATGGCAATGCATGGGAGAGCCAACATTAGGATACTCATCTGTTCAATTAAACTAGCAAACCAGGATAGAGTCCTACCAATCAGTAGATTGAAAGGAGTGACAGTCGACCTAGATGGAGTGCGCACTAAAGAAGACTTTGAAGTCACTGAAATAATGGACGACACAACACCTTACCCGATGTTGCTTGGTATGGATTGGGCATTTGACAACCAGGCCATAATCAATTTGAAGACCAGGAAAATGACATTTGAGTCTGGAGAATATAGGGTCATTGCACCATTAGACCCATCAGAAGGGGAGAGGCTTGTAGAACCTACCTGCCTAGACTTAGAGGAAATCGGCTAGTTGTACATAACAATTGCACGTGACGAGGATTACGTAAACCCAACTGTAGATGGGGTACTCAGTTGGTAGAGAATTACTTCATGTGCAAAAGACTCAGACACTGGGTTAGAGAACTGGTAACAAAGTCTACACGAAGTATCCACGAGAAGACCGTGCAGTAAGATGGGTAGGCACAGAAATCAGAGAACCACCCAGTTTCCATGGACTAAACGATTTGGAAACATTCTTGAAACAATACGAAGACGCAGTGTTAGAGAACCAGAGACTGTTAGCACTTGACTTAGCACTCAAGGCCACACACACAAGATGGCGGGGCACACACAAAGAGAAAATAACATATTGGTATCAATGTAAGCGGTTACTATGCATAAGGTTCGACGCAGAATAGAAAAACAACAAAAAATAGAAATATGAAAGACAAGGGACACCAGGGGAACACTTGGAGAAGTGAAAAACGCTGTGGAAAATGACACCACCAGAGAAATGGCCTCATTACTTCATACACACTCTAGAGGGCATACCGGCGAATTGGTATACAGACCAGGAATTGTGCAAAGGAACTACGACATGGATGACATTGCAACAAAATTTTTCAATCACTTTCTCATTTGAACATGAGAACCCCAACATAGACGCATCCCTTAAATAGATCAAAGGATTAATATTCATCAAAGAACCATAAATGGAACTTATCACAAAAGAACAATAGCGGAACAAATAGATAGTTAAGGACTTATTGTCATGTTACCATGTACAGGAGGAAGCACTAGATGAAGATGATCCGCAAGATATTCAAATCGAAGAAGAAGAAGGCGAAAGAGATGTGGAGGGACCACCCATAGAATCAAAAGTCATTTCCGCATCGATCAAGGTAAAGAAAGTTAACATTGGGATAGTTGAGTAGCCCAAAATGGCCATCATTAGAGATTACTGGGATGAGCAAACAATAGAAATCATCACAGAGTTGTTGCGTGAATACAATGACCTATTTCCCTCAACATTTACAGAGATGAAGGGTATAGATGAAGAACTAGGAGAAATGAATATACCACTCAGACCTGACGCGAGACCTATTAGACAATGACACTATAGATTGAACCCAATATACAAACAAAAAAGTCAAAGTTGAGATCGACAGGATGCTCGAAGTCGGCATCATAAAACTAGTTGAGGAGTCAGAATGGATAAGCCCAATGGTAGTACAGGACAAGAAACAAGGAGGGATTGGGATATGTGTCGACTTAAGGAAGTTTAATGATGCATTCTTACACGATCCATTCCTGACACCGTTCACAGATGAAGTATTAGAGAACGTGGGAGGACATGAAGCTTACTCATTCACTGATGGATTCTCAGGCTACCATCAGATTAAGATAGAACCGGAGGAGAGACACAAGACCACATTTGAGACAGAATGGGTATCTTATCAGTACACAGTCATGTCATTTGGATTGAAGAATGCACCCACAATATTTTCTAGAGTGGTCATCGCAACATTTAAGGAATTCATCCATCAGTTTCTTGAAGTATACCTAGATGATTGGACATTATATATTCTGTTGAAAAACCATGTGGAAGTTTTACAGCTGATGTTAGAACAATGAAGACAGTGCCAGATATCACTGAACATCAAGAAATGCATATTTGGAACACCGTTTGGGATACTATTGGGCCACATAGTATGCAAACAAGGTTTATTAGTAGATCGAGAAAAGATCGCAGTCATTGTTAACTTGCAAGCACAAAAAATAGTCAATCAGCTAAGAGCAACGTTAGGAAACACAGGATACTATAGGAAATTCATCAAAGGATATGCACAAATCACAGCATGGATGGAAAAACTGTTAAGGAAGGATACAAAGTTTTAGTGGAATGACGAGTGTCAACACGGTCTGGATACCTTGAAGGAAAAGATGGTTATCGCGTCGATATTAGTATTTCTAGACTGGGAAAAGACATTCTATGTGCATGTAGATGCATCATCCATAGCACTTGGAGCTATCTTGGTGCAACCAGGAGCGAGAGACTTGGATCACCCAATAGTGTTTGCAAGAATAAAGTTATCAGACTCAGAACAAAACTATAACATGATAGAAAGAGAAGACCTAGCCATGGTCTATGCACTGCAGAAGTTCAGGGATTACTTATTAGGAAAACACTTTAAGATGTTCACAGATCACTTAGCCCTGAAATAACTAATCAATAAGACAGTGTTGGGGGGTAGAATTTGTCGATGGTTACTATTATTTTGAGAATTTGACTTTGAAGTAATAGTTAAACCAAGAAAATGGAATGCAGGACCTGGCCACCTGTCAAGGGTCACAAATGGAGAAGAACCTACGAATCTAGAAGACAACTTTCCTAATTCACAGTTATTCTTGGTACATATTGCTGATGAATACTTCACAGATATCATTCAGTACTTGAGTGCAGGTACTACGCCACAAGAATATAGAACTGTGCAGAAAAATATCCTGGTAGTCTGCATTGCTGACTATCAACTGATTGCAGGAAATTTATATAAAGTGGGTGCAGATAACATCTTGCGAAGATACGTGTTAGAGCATGAAAGACCAAGAATTTTAGCAGAATCCTACGAGGGAATAACAGGAGGGAATTATGGAGGGAAAGCTACCATGCAGAAGGTATTGTGCGCAGGACTATGGTGGCCAACAATTCACAGAGACTCGAACGAGTACTATCAAATATGCGATGCCTGTCAAAGGGTAGGCAAACCCAACATAAAATATGAGATGCCACTACGACCACAAGTAACACTACATGCATTTGAAAAATGGGCAATAGACTTTGTGGGACCAATTAACCCACCAACCAAAAGAACAGGGGAAAGGTACATCATCATCGCGACAGAATACTTAACAAGATGGGTGGAAGCCGCACCAGTAAAAGATTGAAGTGCATAAACAACAACACAATTTTTGTTTGAACAAGTAATCACTAGATTTGGGTGCCCAAGAGTTTTGATGAGTGACCAAGGAACACACTTCATAAAAATCACCATCTGTGTGATGACTGAAGAATTTGAAGTCCATCATTTGAAGAGAACACCATATCATCCACAGGAAAATGGCACAGTGGAAGCCTTCAACAAAATTCTGGAGAATGCACTAACAAAGATTTGTAACATTAACATAGACGACTGGGACCTCAAAGTACTAGCAGTATTATGGGCATACATGAATACATGCAAAAATTTGACATGGCACACACCATTTAAATTGGTTTATGGCCAAGACGCAGTAGTGCCATTATAATTTTTAGTACCCATCTTGCGCGTAGCAACTATCACACAAATGACAAAACAAGCCATAGTACATGGAGATTGAATCAGTTATTGACCATGGAGGAAGACTGAATCTTGGTAGGATTCCATCAACAAGTGCATAAAGAAAGACACAAATCTTGGCACGATAGACACATCAAGAAGAAAACATTCAAGGAAGGAGATCTAGTATTGATGTATGCAAGTAAATCATTTCAGCACCCGGGAAAACTCAGAATGCATTGGTTAGGACCGTACGAGGTAAAATATGTCACAGATGGAGGAGATGTATAGTTAATAGATTTGGCAGGCACATAACTCAAAGGAATGATCACTGGGAGCCGACTGAAGATGTACAAGGACATTCGACCACCCACCGCACAGTAAAAAATAAATAAATAAATAAAAAAAGAACAAAAAGTAAACAAAACTAAAGAGGGCACAATGTTCCAGAGGTAGAAAGGCCACACGAAGCTAGAAACACGAATTCGGAAAAGGCAAGGACAAAAATTATATACTAAGGGAAATAAGCGGGAAAAGGAAAGTCGACAAGACAACACTAGGAGGAATTAAAGGACAACAAGGACTCATGGGACATCACATTAATTGCACCAACTAGAGACGAAAAAGAAAGAGTAATGGCAAGTAAAAACCCACCAGAGATGCATTAAACCCGCATTTATGGTTCATTAAACCCATAATGGAGGAAGCGTCCTCATCAAGCTTCATGGGAAGCCGATACAACATGCGAGCATGGGAGAAACTAGTTTATTCATGAAAGGAGAATAGACAGAGAGTAATAGCAGCTACAACGCAAAGAGAGAGGCTAAAGAGATCACAGAAGTTATTCGAACCCAACAAACATTTGACATTCACCGCAAGCCAGAGTTCCAGACCAACCAAGGTTCAAACTAGGTCACGAGGACCGTTGGAAGAGGATGAACAACAGCGATCGGAGATATTCGATGTTGACGAAATCCCATCCCCAAAGATGATACCGGTGAATCTTACACTAATTATGGAAGAAATTCAATAGCCAGAAGCAAAGGCCATGAAAATAGATACGCCAGCAATGGCGCAGGAACCTTAGAGCCAAGAAACATAAATCCTAAAGGAGGTGCAACAAAATAGCACTGAAACAAACCCAAAAGTTAATGGAACAACATCGAATCTAGAAGCAACAGTGGATCCATATGAGTCTCAAATGACCATCTCAGAACACCCAGCAGGGGAGACCGGTGATGATGTCTTGGCTTGGTCGAAATGGCTTACGGAGGAGCAACCGGAAGCTGTCGGAACTTCGATCCAGCCACGACAACAGAAAGACAAGATAAAGATACCAAGTTCACCCTGCAAGAAACCTGTAGCAGAAATTGTTCTACCACACATACCAGCTGGAGTACAGGTGGGACCAGAGCTACTGGGCCATGTCGGGAAGCTCAAATATTCAAACCATGATGTAGCAAACGAATCCAAGTTCCCGGAAATTGCATAGAGTGTCTTTATACAGACCACAGGCACAACTCGAGTTGGAGAACTGATTAACCAACCATACTAGTGGGAAGCAGGGCTGGAGTAAACGGGAATTTAAGGTCTGTTCAACCTACCACATTTTGGCAGAGGCTAGTACACAACAACATTCGTCAAACAACTATTAGTAGTCACACATGGAGGGGACATATGGATCGACAAGCCCATCCCCATAATTGTTGAGCTTATTGTGCAAATAACAGGGTTACCAATTTGGGGTATCGATCCTGCGTTGTTTTTGGATGACAAAACTAAGGAGAAAGCGTTGAAAGAAGAAATGAAGAAGAAGTATGGCACCGCCAGGGGGACAAGAGGCATCATCATCAAACATATCAACAATGCAACCACATAATTGGGTGCAAAAATATTAGCCTACATGCTACTAATAAAATGCCGCAAAGAGGAAGTACCAGCTGGAGTTGTTGCAGTTGCAGCCCAATGCGCAGAAGGCACCTCAATGAGCTAGGCGCCATACTTATTGAACTTATTCCTAGAGGACTACAAGGATGTGTAGGACCTAGGCAAAGAGTTCCACTACTCATGGCTGATTACCTTAATAGCCTTCATGGGATGGCAAGAACCAGGGTATGTAGTTTTTTGTACCAAACCAAAGCCTGTGGGAGCAAGGTATCTATTATTGAGAGTTGGGTCGAATTCTAGGCATAATAGGGATAATGGGATCATATTTGAGGCAAACCTACTTGACATGCAGGAAGCCATCATCCGAATGTGGATAATTACACCAGAAGTTGTCACGCAATATGTGAACATTGCCAATTTCCAGGCCACATGACAAACATTGTGGATATAGGAAAGGAAGGATCCGACTAAATAGTGGCTACAGATGTGCTACTGCATCACATAGGGTGATATCAACATGGTCATCAATGAATGGTCTGACGAATGGAGGATCCCATCCATTACTGGGAAGTGTCGGAAGGAACAGTAGAGGAAGAGGCAGAGCAGGGAGAAAGACAGCCTCCGGAAATCCAAGTGCCCAAGAGACCAAGAATGGCCAAGGCAAGCCAACAAAGACAGATGAAGGGCCAAAGAAGACAGGGACCCAGAAGGGGAAGAAGGAGAATACACAGCCGACCAAGGAACATCAGAAATAGGCTAAGGGAGCGGAGGAGACCTCCTCAAATCCCAACACACAGGAACCAGGGGGAAATAAGAGACCAGCCACGCAGGCAGGAGGTGCACACAAGAAATCAAAGGCACAACGAGCATCATCAAAATATATGATCACGGAGGACGATGGGGAAATGATCACTAGAATGATCCAGGATTGTCTAGCCAAGGACTTCAACCATGCAACACATCACAGGGACAAACTGCAAAAAGAGCTGGCAGAAATGGGGAAGTTCCTCAAGAAATTCGGGGAAGTATAGATAGCAAGTAGCAGTAGAGGCATAGATCCATCAACACCGCAGACAGAAGGAAGAATGCAAGAGGAAGATCAACAGTCAGACAAGGGGATATTGCAGCCACATGTAACATTCCATATCAACCCCAGTATGCTGCACATGGACGAAATTGTGGGAAAGACACCCTTGAAAGAATTAATCCAAATCCAACTTGTGTTGACAAGGATACCAGTAGGGTCATTACAAAGGTTGCAGGTGAGCGTCAACCATGAGGTACAATATCGTGCACACAGAGACTTAACTGAATTGAAGTAGGCAACAAAGAAAGGAGATGAATTGAAAATAGGCTACGAGAATGCTAAATATGAGACCGAGGAGGAAAGGGAGCGCCTAAAAGGATTGGAGCAGAAAGTGGTAGGAACTTATGAGAAGATTCCACAGGCCATGAAGAGTGAGGAAATCGCAGCAACATAAAATATTGATCGTATTGTGCAAGAAATTGATCAATATCAGAAGGATATTGAGAATGTCTGAGAACAATTCACACCAACCACTCCACCAACAGTTAAGGAGAAAAGGAAACAAGAAGTAAAAACACAGTTGCAGGATTGAGAGCAGTAGGTTAGCACAGCAACTGGCTTGTTCGATAAAGCAACGCAAATTTGGACAAGGTTGGAGGAGGATCCATAGGTCCAACAGTGGGACAAGGAAGAGGAAAGGATCAATGCAGCGATCTAATAGCTCAAACAGAAGCAGAATACCATACCAATCCCAGAACGAGTCAAAGGGATGAAGGAGATGAAGAAGCTACAGGCAGAAATCATCACTGTGCAAACAAAGAAACAAGAGCGTCAGGCTCAAATAGATCCATTACAGGAGTGGGTAGCAAAAGTACTAGCACAAGAAGAGGAGGCTAGGACACAGATAGCACAAACCCAGGCAGAATGTGCAGGATTGATCAGCGACGAAGTGGTAGTCCAGGTAGTGAACATAATCAAGGAGAAGAATGTGCAGGCGCTGACACAAGCAACATAACTCAAGGAAAAGTTCCAGACAATCACCAAGGAGATTGAGGAAGCTCATAAGGATTAGGTGGCTCAGGATGAGCCACATTTCAGTGTTGGGGGCCTGTTGGAAGTAGGCCAAAGTGGAAAGAAGGATGATCATGGGGAAAGAAAGCGTGCAGAAACTGAAGTAACAGTTGGAGGGAAACACAGCATGCACGCATGCAAGAAAACATGCACAAGGAAAGCGATAGCTGGGAGGAAGAACAAAACACACGCATGGGAGGAATACCTAACGTCAGTAGGATTAGGGTTTTGGTAATGTATTGTAAACGAATGAAGAGCCCGAAATGTATAAATATAGATACATAGGTATCATAGGGGGGTTCTTTCTTTTTAATTATTGTTCCATCATAGATATCTATGAGTTGATGTGATATGTAATGCTGGTATGAACTATTTTTGTAAGATGTTGAGCTAGAAGAGAGGAGAGAAGGAATATCTGAGGATTAGATCACAGGCTAAGGATCCTGGTGCGTTCTAGTTCACCTCATAAATATCTTACCCATCTGAGGAAAATATAAGCTCAAGACATTGTAGATGCAGAACTATCATAATAAAAGATCCAAGAGCCAAATATTTGTGGACGTAGCCCAGGGGGGTGAACCACGGTAATATCTGTGTAATGTGATGAATGCATGCATATATTTATCTTATTTCAATAGTTAATTGTTGTTCTTAATGAATGAATGAATCATTCTATTTGTTTTTACATATGGTTGTGTTATTAAGGAAATAAGTTGTTGAAGGTAATGCATAGTCACGAATACAGTAGATTGCAATCACAATTTATAGTATATAGCTCTGAATACAGATCTCATATCTCATACTCAATCCTGGGCTGTAAGCACCTGAGTCTTATGTTGATTAAGGTTGGTTCTCATTGATGTCAACCCTTGAAGAAAGCCCCATAGAACAAAGGTTTGGGTAATGGACCCAAGATTGTTTAATGTAAAGATGACTCATTATTGTTTTGTCATGGTTGATAAGAAGTAAATATGGATGAGCTCCAAAGTGTTCCCCTTATGGTGAAATCCCTCACGGGAAGACGCTTTGCGGAGTGATATAACCCATGCTTAATTGTGGAATAATGAGATGAAGGACAGTGAATTTGTTAGTGAAACTATCCTAGATGGATAGTGCTTGTCATGCCATTTCTGGTGGTATGTGGAAAGTCACATAAATCCTCATGGTTAGAGAGTTATGACCATATGAAGTTGGAGAACCCCTCATGAGTCTTATAGAAGCCCCCAAGGGTCAAAGTGCTTTGCAAAAGAATTTATTTTAAATGAAGAAGCCCTAAAATAAGGAAAGTGTAATGCTACATGAAGATATAAATAAGAGGCAAAGCCCACTCATTAAGAACACACTTGTACATACTGTATATCTATTTTCTTGTGTAAAGCTTATTGTAAATACTTGTGGATACATCTGAAGTGGAAGACATCTGAGGTAGCACGAAGGGTTGACGATGAAATTCTCAGAATTACAACGAATTCAAAAACCCTATTTTTTGAGGCATACATGGGTTATCTATGAATAGGGTGAGTACATGTACGCGAGATGGTTGTGTATAGGGTGGATATATACGCGGGCTAGCTGTGTATAGGGTGAGTACATGTACGCGGTTTGTCTATGCATAGGGTGCTTATGTACGTGGGATGGCTATGTATAGGGTGAGTACATGTTGGTAAAGCCATGGAAACTTAAGAAGATGAAGATGCAGAGGCTCTAGATTCTGAGATCAAGCTCCGGGAAGGTCTAAAGTGCTCAGATACATCAAATCCATCCATTTTTTAAAATGGTATGTCATTATTTCTATGAATATTTGGATTTTGATGTATGCATGAGGAATGGCAATGGAGATTTGCGAATTCTCCCTAGAGAGACTAGTGGCTACATGGGATCTTTTGTATAAGTCAGATATACAGAAATACAGTGTTGGTATATTTATCATTGATACTTCTTGTTGAGGCACATCTTGTATTTCTTGGCATATGGCTAAGGGTTTTTATGGTACATGGTTGAGAGATTGTATTTGTGTATGAGGATGCATGCTCAGGGTACAGTTACAGTCTGGATACAGTGACAGGTTATAGATCTATGTGAAAGAAGTTACAGAGAATCAAAAGTTTTTCAAGTGAAAGGAAACCCTAGTTGTAGAAGGCATACCCAGGATTCTTAACAGTTAGGGCGTGTACATACACGAGTTACATAACAGATAGGGCACATACATACGCAGGCTGCAGTATTACAGGTCACGTATCTATTGTATTTTTGTAGATACATGTTCAGTTCAGGTACAGATTGATTACAGGGAAGTTGTACAGATTGGATACAGGTTAGTGGTACAGGTTGATACAGTTGTACAACAATATATCTCACAGTGATATGTTGACAGTGGTTCCATAATTCTACTTATACTTCAAGGAAGTTGGACGAGGCAAGGACAGGTGGTTGTAGCTACCTTCTGGTTGTAGCTGAAGAACACAGGGGGTTGTAGCCTCCTTCTGGTTGTAGCCAGAGAATTGGGGAGTTGGAGCTTCCCTCAGGTTGTAGCCTGAGAAACTAGCG